>SKCR01036450.1:0-73087 GCA_019454045.1 Zanthoxylum bungeanum | reverse complement strand
AACTAACAGAGAATTAGATGATGAGATTAGAGAATGTATCAACTCTCTTGATGAACCCTCTCACTTTAGATCGACACCACATGTGGAAAGCTTGGAACTACCGAAAAAAGAACGAATCAAGCCCTCGATTGAAGAACCACCGCAACTGGAACTAAAGCCGCTTCCGAACCATCTCAGGTATGCATACTTGGAAAACTCTTCTGATTTACCTGTGATTATTTCTTCGTCGCAAACATGGGTGCATGAATATAAGTTGCTGAGAGTGCTACGTGAGCACAAAGAGCTATTGGATAGACTATAGTAGACATTCGAGGCATCAGTCCATCATTTTACATGCATAAAATCCTGATGAACGATGAATACAAAGCCACATTGGAGCATCAATGGAGACTAAATCCAATAATGAAAGATGTAGTAAAGAAAGAAATCATCAAATGGTTGGATGCCGACATCATCTACCCCATCTCTGACAGCTCTTGGGTGAGTCCTATGCAATGTATACCGAAGAAAGGAGGAATGACTGTAGTCACCAATAAAAAAATGACCTGATTCCAATAAGGACAGTGACTGGATGGAGAGTGTGTATGAACTACAAGAAACTGAACAAAGCAACACAGAATGATCATTTCCCGCTACCATTCATTGACCAGATGCTAGACAGATTGGCGGGGACATGAATTCTACTATTTTCTGGATAGATACTCATGATACAATCAGATTGCCATCACCCTAGAAGATCAGGAGAAAACCACTTTACATGCCCGTATGATACTTTTGCTTTCCACAAGATGCCCTTTTGACTTTGTAATGCTCCTGCCACATTTCAACGTTGCATGATGACCATCTTTTCATACATGATAGAAGAAAGCATGGAAGTCTTCATGGATGACTTCTCAGTATTTGGAGACTCGTTCGACCACTGCTTGTAAAATCTGGAAAAAATGTTACAAAGATGTGAAGATACCAACCTTGTATGTTTATGTAATTTTTCTTGTATTTTCTTTTTATTTATTTAATAAATTTTTGTGTGTTTTTAATTACATCATAAGTAGGTAATCTCTTTTTACTGGAGTCTGGGGTGAAATTTTTAATATAATAATTTAGATTTACTCCCTTAGTTTAAATAAGTAATTTGAATTATTATTTACCGTCTATATGGCCGGTTTTACATTATTGGATTTAGTTTCCGCCTATATGGTTGGTTTAGGTGCTAACCTTGTTACCGCGTACATGATCGGTTTATATGATTTTATTACCGCCTATATGGTCGGTTGGACTTTGGAAAAATGATATTCACCGCCTATATAGTCAGTTTTAATATAATTAATTTAAGAAATGATTAATTGATAAGGGAGTAATCTATATTTGAAGTATTAAAAGTGAAACCCCTAGCTTTAACATTTTCTTTTATTGTTGTAATTTTCTTTACTTTTTAATTTTCTTTTATGTTATTTTATTTAACAATGCATATTGTAATTTTAGGTATGTTTTATAATTAAACATATTATATAGGGTTGTGATGAATACCAATATCAATGGTCTTACAAGTTGAGTTACTTTGTGTTATGTGTGATGTTTTGGTTTATTTATTGAGTCTAGTTCTTAATGCGTCTTGTTGAATTGGCCACCAATAAGATTGATTAGGTAAACTTAAAATGAACTTGGAAAATGGATTTTAGGTTTAGCCATAGACTCAATAACACACGATCTCACTTAGAGAGATTTCCCTCGAGGATAGGAATATACATGTAGGGCGGGTGTAACCACAATTGGAACTTAAACTTAATGAATTTGGAGTTTCTTAGTTAACATAGGAATATAGTTAATTAAGTAACTTTGAATATTTTCATCTGACCATCGGAAGAAGCTTATGAATACATTCGTGTTCCAGGTTAATAAACTGGCACATTGCACATGCATAATGTAATCAACTCATCTTTAGTAGAATATTGGTAGGATTCAGAACCTTGGATATTTGCATATCATTGTTAATTTTGAAATAAACCTTAGTTTTATTTACTTGTTTGTTTTAGGTAAATTCACCACCCAACAAACAATCAATTTAGATACTTGTAGAAATTTAACTTCAATAAATTAATAGCATATGTATTAAGTCCTCGTGGGATCGATATATTTTATACTACTTGAACGATACGTGCGCTTGCGTAACGTGTGTGTTTACCACCGATCAAGTGTTTTATTTATTAATAAATTTTTGTGTGTTTTTAATTACATCATAAGTAGGTAATCTCTTTTTGCTGGAGTCTGGGGTGAAACTTTTTATATAATAATTTAGATTTACTCCCTTAATTTAAATAAGTAATTTAAATTAATTATTTACCGTCTATATGGCCGGTTTTACATTATTGGACTTAGTTTCTGCCTATATGATCGATTTATGTGCTAACCTTGTTACCGCCTACATGGTCGGTTTATATGATTTTATTACCGCCTATATGGTCAGTTGGACTTTGGACAAATGACATTCATCATCTACATGGTCGGTTTTAATATAATTAATTCAAGAAATGATTAATAGATAAGGGAGTAATCTATATTTGAAGTATTAAAAGTGAAACACCTAACTCCAATATTTTCTTTTATTGTTGTAATTTTCTTTACTTTTTAATTTTCTGTTATTTTATTTTGTTTAACTATGCATTTTTTAATTGTAGGTATGTTTTGTAATTAAACATATTATCTAGGGTTGTGATGAATACCAATATCAATGATTTTATAAGTTGAGTTACTTTGTGTTTTGTGTGATGTTTTGGTTTATTTATTGAGTCTAGTTCTTAATACGTCTTGTTGAATTGGCCACCAATAAGATTGATTCGTTAAAATTAAAATAAACTTGGAAAAATGATTTTAGGTTTAGCCATAGACTCAATAACACACGATCTCACTTAGGGGGATTTCCCTACAGGATAGGAATATACCTGTAGGGCGGGTGTAACCACAATTGGAACTTAAACTTAATGAATTTGGAGTTTCTTAGTTAACATAGGAATATATTAATTAAGTAACTTTGAATATTTTCATATGACAATCGGAAAAGGCTTATGAATACATTTGTGTTCCAGGTTAATAAACTGGTACATTGCACATGCATAAGGTAATCAACTCATCTTTAGTAAAATATTCGTAGGATTCACAACCCTGGATATTTGCATATCATTGTTAATTTTGAAATCAACCTTAGTTTTATTTACTTGTTTGTTTTAGGTAAATTCACCACCCAACCAACAATCAATTTAGATACTTGTAGAAATTTAACTTTAATAAATTAATAGCTTATGTATTAAGTCCTTTTGGGATCGATATATTTTATACTACTTTTCAAGTGTTGTTTTTTCTTGGTTTTTAGTCAAAAATTCAAATAATAATAATAATAATAATTTTGAATTTTTTAACATAACTAACCAAGTGGAATCGTTTTGAGATATATGTGTAAGGAATTTCCACTCTTGAGACGTATCTCAACTTAATTCGTAACAAGTTAATTTTTGTTTTTTCTTTTTGAATTATTTAAATTTGTAAATTCTCCATAATATTGACTAAATTTGATCTTCATATGTTCATTTGACAGGTATTATCAACATACATGGTAACATATGCACATGGGATGTAAGTGAAAAGTTTGTAATATTCAGTGCTCTAGTTTATTGGAATTAGCACCTAAAGGCGAAGGAATTTCAAAAAAAAAATATAAAAAAAATATGTATATAATAATTAACCATGTTTTTACTTAGTAACCGGACGTCTTGCCTCAGTAAGCAGTGATTGTTCGCGTCAAACGGTAAAGCCTGAGTTAATAATATAAAGTTTCTATTTAGTAACCAGATGTCTTGCCTCAGTAAACATTGATTGTTCACGTCAAATGGTAGAGCTTTTAACATCTAATATCCGAGTAATTAAGTCCGTAGGGGTATCTTAACACCTAGTGCCCTAAAGCCAACTGGTTTGGGAGTCACTGGCCCAAAGCTCGTTACAAGGATTGAAGATGTTGTAAATAAAAAAAAAATTAAAGAGAAAAATAAAAATTTCACTGCCAAAAAGGTGTGAATTCTGATATAACTTTAGGACAAAAATATTACTTTCTTTTCAACTGCACTTATGAATATTACTGCACAATGAATTGATTAATACCTTGTTAGTTATGTATATGGAGAATGATAAAGAATTCACTGACGCGAGAGCCAGATAAAGAATTCACTGGCGCCGCGGCGCCTCCAGTGTCCCATACATAGATCCAGAGAGATTGGCGCCGCGACACCAGAAGGCGCCCCGCAGAACCCAAAAATACCAAATTCTAGGGTTTTAGATGCACAATGACCCCAAGACTCTATTATAAATACATCAGTTCATCCAAAACCTAAAGGGAGGCTAATACACAGCACAAAACACAAAACACATAATTTTAGAGAGATTTTAGGAGGAGGATTGAAGAGCGACAAGAGGGGACGAATGCGGTGACGTCCGAAGACAAAGGAATTCAATTCGAGTTTTATCTTATTGTTTCTTTCTTTGAACTCTAATGATTTCCATTAGATTCATGATATATTTTTATTGTTTTTATTTTTAGTCATGAACTAACTCCTTAATTCTGGAGAGTGATGTAACTGATGCTGGAACCTTGTATTTTTTGTCATTTTTGTTATGAAGTTTTATCCAGTTTATTTATATTATTTTGAGTTTAATGCTTCTTGTTTGCTGGCCACAAATGAAGATGATGCATGTTTAGAATCTATCACTCAGGAGGGGATTTTGAATATATCTAAAGAATATGACCTAGGATTCTATAGAGTTCGGGAGAATATATAGTTCCTTTGAAGTCATTAACATAGATTCACAAGACATAATGAGTTGTTAATTACTAGATTTTTATAGGAATATCGAAGTCTATAATTGATAATATTTTCACTGATACTCGGGAGAGAGAGTGAATACATAAGGATTCTTGAATTATAAACAATACAACTGAACAAGTTGATTAGCATGACAAATACATAGGGGATAACTAGGTGAAATCAGACTCCATGGTCTCTATCGTATTGGTTCCTCCTATATAATTATTTTCATATTTTATTTATTTAGTTAAATCTTTGTTATTTGTTAGCTAAATAAAGTTAGGATTATCAATTGTAGTATTTAGTGCGAGTTAACGCAATCCCTGTGGGTTCGACACTCTAAACTCATTTATACTAAAACCTGACACTGTACATTTGCGGTACGATATAAAATATCACAACAAGTTTTTGGCGTCGTTGCCGGGGATTGTTTGTTTAATTCACATTAATACTACTACCAAGTAATCTTAGCTTTAATTTAGATTTTTATCTTTTATTTTCAGTTTATTTTTGTTTGTATTTATTTTTATTATTTTGTCTTTATTTTATTTATTGATTTTTTCTTTTTTCTTTCGGTGTTTCAGTGAATGCGAAGATCCACAAGTCTCGACTCGCTCCTGTTTGATCCTGAAATAAATGAACAACGATGAGACTAAGGAACGAAAGGAAAATTTAAAAGGAAGCAATGAAGGCTGAAAATAGAGAGAACAACCTATGTCAGATGGCAATCAGAGATCACTTCGAGCCGATCATTGATGATACCTATTCTGGGATTGCCCATCAACCAATCAACGCCAACAATTTGAGTTAAAACCTAAATTGATCAACATGGTATAAATGAATCAGTTTGGGGGTTTGGCTGTAGAGGATCCCAACATGCACTTAAGGATATTTTTGGAGATCGCAGATACCATAAAGATGAATGGCTTGAGAAATGAGGCTATCAGGCTACGCTTATTCTCATTCTCTTACGAGATAAAGCGTGGGATTGGCTTCAATCAATACAGACGGGGAGTATCATGACATGGCAAGATATGGCCATGAAATTTCTTGAGAGGTTCTTTCCACCAGCTAAATCAGCTCAACTCAGGGCATAAATTAGCATATTTAAGCAGCTAGAAACTGAGACTCTGTATGAAGCATGTGTGCGCTTTAAGGATCTACTCTGAACATGCCCACAACACGATTATGCAGAATGGATCCAGATTCAATTGTTATATAATGGGCTGAATAGATCAAATATGAGTGTGGTTGATGCAGCAGCTGGGGGAGCTCTATTCAAGAAATCAGCTGAGGATGCTACAATCTGTTAGAAGAAAAGGCCATTAACCATTTTCAATGGCCAAGTGAACGCGCTACGGTGACCAAAGTGGCTGAAATATATGAAGTGAACCCTCTTGTAGCACTGACAGCTCAAATTTCAACACTATCAACTCAAGTAACAGCCCTTACAAATCCACGAGCACAAGCATCTATTGAATCAGCAACGACTATAAATAGGTTGTTATTGGAAGGAGACCCGAATTTTGAGCAAATCCAATATATGAACAATCAGAACTTCAACAGCTATAGAGGCAATCCTGTGCCTAACCGTTATCATCCAAACCTGTCATATGCTAACACAGAGTATGCCTTGCAACCTTCATCTGGTTTTGACTATCAAAGAGCTTAGCATAAATCTTATTTAGAAGATTTCATGTACACGTTTGTTGCTAATACTTCAGCAAGGTTTGAGAAGAATGAGTCAAGACTGAACAATATTGAGACACACATGGAAAATATCGGGGCAACAATGAAGTCTTTAGAAACACAGATTGGGCATATTACTTCCTCCATGACCAAACAACAGTAAGAGGTATTTGGATAAACTGCCACAGCCGTCAAGCTATATTTTTCATGTCAGAGCAATTAGTGGATACAAAAGAAGAAGCTACCATGACCATTTGGGTGGTTGCGTCTGGCTGAAGACGTTAAACTTAGCTCTAGCGGGGAGGCAACCCTTACAATTGTTTTATTATTATTATTTTCTTTATTTTAATTTTTTATTATTGTGTGCTATTTATTAGTTTGCATGCTGTTTATGCAGGTAGCACGAAACACACAAAGTTCACGCAATCAAATTATGACCAGCAAGAGCCTTATCCACTCCATGCACGGTAAAGTTGTTCCTCACTTTTGTTTCTCTATATTTATCTTACATTGAGGACAATGCAAATTTTAAGTTTGGGGGTGTGTGCATGTAGTGATAGTTCCTGTTAATTCAAATAATAATAATAATAATAATAATAATAATAATAATAATAATATAATAATAATAATAATATAATAATAATAATATTTGTTTTTCTTCCTTGTTAGTAAAGCATAAGTCTAATGATGAATTTGTTTGCTTTAAATGAAATTTTAGAAACGATAAATCTCAATTGATTTTTATCTGATGCCCTGAGTAGATGATCTAGGTTAGACTCATAAGCACTTAATAATAGGTTTATAACAGTAAGAACTTAAGTAGTTGGCAAAGTGACTAGTTGAAGAAATTATTTGTCGATG
Source organism: Zanthoxylum bungeanum (assembly GCA_019454045.1). NCBI lineage: Eukaryota > Viridiplantae > Streptophyta > Magnoliopsida > Sapindales > Rutaceae > Zanthoxylum > Zanthoxylum bungeanum. The sequence continues at coordinate 65,687 of SKCR01036450.1, read as the reverse complement.
AATGACTGTTTGCTTAGATATCTATCTCAATATGCTAGTATTATGATGTATGGTATGATAAGAAAAAGAAACCATCTATAACCGATAAGCGTCAAGCTACCCATAGGCGAGTGTTAGGACCACCATGAGAAGAAATGCTACCTTAAAGGGTAGGTGTGTTTAAGAAAAAAAAAAAAAAAAAAAGAGATGAAAAATGATACCATACCAGGCAAAGAAAAGCAATTACAGAGTTAATTTGAGATATCTAGGTTGGTTTGACCCGTTAGATCTCAATTTTTGAAACGAAATAATTGAGTTGGATTACTTATGAGCCGAGCTGTAAATGAACCTGTACACACACACTGTGAGTCTAGCTTAGATGGTTTATTCAAGAATTTAGATTTGAGTCACAATTGCGTACTTTGAATGTTCTCTGATTTCATTGATAAGCACTATTTGAGGACAATATTATGCATAACTATCGGGATTATTTTATTTTCTTTTTATTATTTTTATATTTTTTGCATGATTGCATGTTTTTGAATGATATTTGTGGGTATCGTCACTGTAAGCCCTCACTAGACTATAACTCGTCCACTAGGGCCGCCTAAGGGTTTAAAGGCTTGTTGCATACGCTAAATGCAATCATGATCCCTACGAAAGTGGCCTAGTTAATTTTTTTATTTTATTTATTTAGTTTTTATTTTGTCTTTTGCTCGGGACTAGCAAAATCTTAAGTTTGAGGATGTTTGATAAGTGTGGTTTATACCCATTTATTCCTGCATTCTTAGCTTACTATTTTGTTAGTTTCCGTATCATTTAATATATTTTGTAGTTCTTTTATGTTTTATTTGTAGGAAGCATTAATACATTGATCTTGGGGTATTTGTACGTGTTTTGGGACTATTCAGATGCATCAGAAGCACACGGGAGGAGCAGGACGCAAGACGCGAGGGCCAGAGAAACAATTCACTGGCGCCGCGGCGCCTCCAGCATCCCATACATAGTTCCAGAGAGATTGGCACCGCGGCGCCGGAAGGCACCCTGCAGAACCCAAAAATACCAAATTCTAGGGTTTTAGATGCACAATGACCCCAAGGCTCTATTATAAATACATTAGTCCGTCCAAAACCTAAAGGGAGGCAAATACACAGCACAAAACATAAAACACAAAACACATAATTTTCGAGAGATCCAAAGAGGAGGATTGAAGAGCGACAAAAGGGGACGAAGGCGGTGACGTCCGAAGATAAATGGATTCAATTCGGGTTTTATCTTTTTGTTTCTTTCTTTGAACTCTAATGGTTTCATTAGATTCATGACATGTTTTTATTGTTTTTATCTTTAGTTATGAACTAACTCTTTAATTCTGGAGAATGATGTAACTGATGCTGGAACCTTGTATTGTTTGTCATTTTTGTTATGAAGTTTTATCTAGTTTATTTATATTCTTTTGAGTTTAATGCTTCTTGTTTGCTGGCAACAAATTAAGATGATGCATGTTTAGAATCTATCACTCATGAGGGGATTTTGAATAGATATAGAGAATATGACTTAGGATTCTATAGAGTTCGAGAGAATATATAGTTCTTTTGAAGTCGTTAACATAGAATCACAAGACGTAATGAGTTGTTAATTACTAGATTTTTATAGGGATATCGAAGTCTATAATTGATAATATTTTCACTGATACACAGGAGAGAGAGTGAATACGTAAGGATTCTTGACTTATAAATAATACAACTGAACAAGTTGATTGACATGACACATACATAGGGGATAACTAGGTGAAATCAGACTCCAGGGTCTCTATCGTATTGGTTCCTCCTATATATTTATTTTCATATTTTATTTATTTAGTTAAATCTTTGTTATTTGTTATCTAAATAAAGTTAGGATTATCAATTGTAGTATTTAGTGCGAGTTAACGCAATCCCTGTGGGTTCGACACTCTAAACTCATTTATACTAAAACTTGACACCGTACACTTGCGGTACGATATAAAATATCACAACAATTAGGTTAACTTAAAATGAACTTGGAAAAAGGATTTTAGGTTTAGCCATAGACTCAATAACACACGATCTCACTTAGAGGGATTTCCCTCCAGGATAGGAATATACATGTAGGGCGGGTGTAACCACAATTGGAGCTTAAACTTAATGAATTTGGAGTTTCTTAGTTAACATGGGAATATAGTTAATTAAGTGACTTTGAATATTTTCATCTGACTACTGGAAGAGGCTTATGAATACATTCGTGTTCCAGGTTAATAAACTGGCACATTGCATAGGCATAAGGTAATCAACTCATCCTTAGAAAGATATTGGTAAGATTCACAACCCTGGATACTTTCATATCATTGTTTAAAACTTAAAATCTACCTTTGTTCTGTTTTATTTACTTGTTTTAAATAAAAATCACCTTCCAACCAACAATAAAATCAGTTAGATACTCTCAGATATTTAGCTTCATAAATTAATAACTTATGTATTAAGTCCTCGTGGGATCGATACATTTTATACTACTTGAGCGATACGTGTGCTTATGTTACTTGTGTGTTTACCACCGATCATTGGAAATAAATAGAAAATTAGAGTTTAGAACTCTAGATGAAATCTTTGAGGTATGACTACCATTCTAGAATCACTTGACCACTTTTGAGTGACCTAGAATTGTTCATGAGTCACTTCATTGTGGGATTCTAATTTGGTTTATGTTTTGATTCAAAGAAATACATATATATATATATATATATATATATTTAGAATATATATGTTAGTTCTATAACATGTGTTGATGTTGGTTTTTATGTTAAAATTAATTTTTGGGTGTTTAAAGTGTTTAAGGATTTTTTTTTTAAAAACTTTTTAAAACAGTGGCTGCTGCACAAACATCTTGTTTCTGCCAGTAGCTTGCGTGGCATGCTGCGTAAGAAAAATGATTTGCATGCTACTTGCGGGCATTCGCACGCTTGGCCCGAGTGATGCGCACTCTCTCTGATTTTCTCTCATTTTAAGTTTCCGGACTCCGATACAGCCCCGATTTTTCCTATGCACTCGTAATCAAATATAGTATTGCAATAAATTATTTAAAAATACACCCATGCTCAATTAACACGGGTTAGATACATTTCCGTTACGCGGGGCACCGATCCGACCATAAAGGTTCCATAATCGTCCCAACAGAATGGTATCAGAGCAAGTCTTAACCACACAACACATGATCCATGTTTGACATGTATTTGAATCCATGACTTTGTAATTTTAATTTAATTATGCATAAGTAATATTAGATATGCAATGAATGTTAAAATGAAAATTTTGAAGTAATAAAATTAATAATGTTGGAGCATTATTGGATGGTCCGTCATGTCAATATGGAGATGAATGAGTTCTTATTACTTATGCACAATACCGTCATTTTTGTGAGGGTATAAGTTGTCGGAACTTAGGTCGCTCCGGTAAAACATTAGATATAGCGTGATGAGTTAACGTAGTCACCCAATATCTTCATTATTATGAGGATGTACTTACGAAGCTCATTAGTGCACATTAACAAGTATACACTTGGAACACGTCGTAAACCAATACCATCATTGTTTTGAGGATAAGAAACGGTTCATGACCAAACTTAGGAGTCACATGGTTGTGATTGATCTTTGAGGTCTACCTAATGAGTTTATGAAGGTCAAAACCGTCATTATTGTGAGATTGGAGTAAATGTCATGGGATCCACTTCTTACTATGAAATTTGATTGTCAAATTTCTATTTTTCTATTAAGGGAGATTACATAATTACGTAAAATAGTGGGAGTGCACTAATAGATTTAAAATCCACAATCATATTAGTGTTTTTATATTGAAACGAAAATATTCTGCTTGTGTTTGATTGTTATCTTGTAGAAGACTGACGCAAATCCATTAGCACGACTTTTAGATCCCAATAAACTAAAAGGAGCCTAGAACTACTTAGAGTATGAGATGAACAATCGCCTTATCTTAGAGTTAGAACGATTAAGCTATGTGGAGTTCAATCCAATATCTGTCAAAATTGTTCCTGAATTGCTTAGGTAGAACATAGATATACCAAACGCTTGGAGCATTATGGGAACACTCAAGGAGTCGTTCGAAGCAAATCAAGAAATTGAGATATGTCGGAGGTATAAGGAATTGTTTCATGCTACACTCAAGGATGAAAAAACGGTTAACATTCATATTTTGAACATGAATGACCACATCTGATATTTGAAACATGAGGACATTATGATAGATGAAAGGCTAGGCTGAAATATGATTCTGTCTTCTTTACTTGGTACATATGTTGGATTTGTGATGTATTTGATGCGTGCCACCTATGAAGAGCTTTATAACATATTACGCTAGGAGGGACATGATTTGAAGAAAGGGAATCCCACTTTGTACTTCCATGGTGGAGCAAGCTTTTCAAAGATTTCTAGGAAGTCTAAGAAGATTAAAATGAGAAATAAGAAGAAATACTCCAAGAAATAAAATACAAGACCCGTGTAGTTCGTGATGCATGTCTATATTGTCAAAAGTCTGGACACTAGAAATGTGATTGTCCAGAGCTTAAAGGAAAAGTAGAAACCCGAGGCACGCTTTGTATTTTTCCTATTATTGATATCTCATTAGCCTTATATGCAAATAGTGGTTGGGTGTTAGACACCAGTAGTCCCACTCATATTTGCAACTTCATGCAAGTTATGAGAGTTAAAAAAGGCTAAACAAATGGGAGATACATCTTATAGTTGGGAATAACGAGATATTGAACGTCAAGGCCATATGAATGGTTATTCTAGATCTCTCTAATGGATGTAAATTAATTTTACATGACTATTATTATGCACTCTTTCTTATTAGACAGATTATATCGTTACCAATATTGGATAAAGAATGATATAAAATAAACATTAAAGATGGTGCTTTATATTTATATGATAAAGACAACTATTTCATATGTGAATGTTCTTTATCTAACGGTCATTATGTTTTGGAAACATATCGAGATGTCTTTAATGTAGAGGAAAATATAAGTAAAAGATCTGAATTAAATAATACTAATTATGACATATGTAATTGGGGCACATAGGTGTTAGACGCCAATCAAAATTGTTTAAAGATGATTTGATTGAAGATCTTACCTTAGATCCTTATCCGATATGTGAGTCATGTATCCAACGGAAAATGACAAAGGCCTCATTTCTTGATATTGGACACCGTGATGAAGATTTATTGGAACTAGTACACAATGATGTGTGTGGTCCATTAAATCATGTCGCTATTGATGGTTCAACATATTTCGTGACTTTCACGGATGATAAGTTAAGACATATCCCATGTCTATTTGATGAGATACAAATCAAAAATATTTGAAAAAACCAAAATATTCTGAAATGAAGTAGAAAAAATTGGGATATTCATCAAGTACCTTCGATCATATCAAGGTGGTGAATTCATGAGCTGCGAATTCAGATGTTATTTAAGGGAGAATGAGATTCTCGCCCAATATATCCCACTAGGAACTCCTCAAAACAATGGTGTGTCTGAGCGGAGAAATCGTACAATATATGATAACATATACATATCTTCCATATTACCTTTGAGGTTATGCTTTACTTACTGTTGCCCATATACTTAACAGAGTTCCATCAAAAGCTGTTTCTATAATTGTAATATCCTTAATTTTTCGAAGTAATTCTAAAAACATTCAGAGTTAAAGTTTAGGATTTGGAAATGGATGCTGTTAAAAAATAAGAGATTATGTGTTGAAAAATAGGTCAGAATATTTTAAAGTGAAATTTTGTCACGTTGTAAAACGCGTGGTTTCGAGAACCGGTTACGTGATTCCAGTTTATATCACTATAAGTGGGAAGTTTGTAGTTTCAGATATAAAAAGCAAAAGAACTCTGATTGCGCTGATTTTTGAACCATTGGACTTTTTTTTTCCGAGATGAAAAACTTTCGTGTTGAATACTTTTTGAAATTTGCATCAGAAGGCTTCCAAAATATGATTTTTTAAGAAAGACCCATGATAGGGACCTAGAAGTAATTTTACGGGGGTGAAAATGTATTTTTAAAACATTTTCTATAATGCCATTAAGGTTTCGAAAATTGCAGAAATGACTAACTTCCCAATGCTCTCACTGACCGCCGTCTCCAAATCGATCCAGCGACGGTCTGGTTGCGCCAGCAGCCAGCCGCCCATGGTCGGCAGTCGCGACGACACTAGGAGGAGCTTCTGGTCACCCCGCGTCCAACGGTGGCCGATGGCGATGCCAAAACACTGGAAATAGCGAGAACTAGAGGAGAAAATATGCGGGCGTGGTTTTTTCGATCCCGACTTGGCGTTTTATTTACGGCCCGAGCCAGCCACCTTCCAAAGCGAAGCTCTCAGAGAGTAGAACAAGTTGGTGTTGGATAATATGACCCATAGCGTCACTATTTGCACAGATCATTGTGTTGCTGTAGCAAATTAACTATGTAACAAGGAAATTGCACTCTCGTCATATGTGATTAGATCACCATAGATATATAAATGAAGAGAGGTCCCTATGATTAGTTCCTGGATTGAGATGATATGAGACAGTATCAGTCCACCAAGGATTAATCATTAAATATCCCTAGCCGTAGTATTATCGAGACTGGACATCGATAATGCGGAATAGGCTAGTATTGCACTTGTGCGCGTTGTGAGGGCACAACAGCATAGTTCTCATATATATAAGTATTGGATACTTGTGCAAGTGCGATAGGAGGTCGTGTTTCACCGATGGTACGGGAAACAGCTTCGCTCTGGATAGACCCTTCGGAATCCCATTGGTATTATGACTAGGTGTCTATGGGAGGCCGAAATCAAGGTAGGTGTGTATAGTCTTAACCTGAGACTTACATCGCTAATACTTACGACAATCGGTAAACTTTGGTTTTGGTGGTGGGGGATCTTAACTGGTTCTGTGTTCACCTCTTCTGGGTTTATCAGAGAATCGTAGTGTATTGGATGTGATGTCAAGACGGAAGTGTCACTCCAGTCATAATGGAGATGATGTCACGCAGGATACGGTATTAGTGCTCTTAAGTGATGCGCATCCAATCGTGATATTATGACCAGGTCATGAATATCCGATTATAGAGACTAGTAACCAGACATCCGATATGTGTTTCGGACGGGGCAGACACTTATCCAGCCCCAGCCCTAGCACGTGACTATCCGATACTGGACCGATATGCACAATACATAAGTATACTACGCTTGATACAGATCTAGATATTCTTTGATGAATATGTCCGGAGAACTTGGGAGACTTGGTGCTTTGCTAGGAGTCGACCTTGTCTCGTTAATCGGTAGAACGTAGTACTTGGTACGTACGTGATTCGGATGCTCCGACGACCGTATTTACTTGCCAGATTATCCGGGGATCTCATGGGTCGCTTCCCGATAATCCACCGATGACGCACAACTCACACTCTTGAATAATCTGGGATTATAAAGAAGAGAGAGAGAAAATTAATCTAGGATTAATAACGGAGATATTTTATCCGGGATAAAATGTCGTCTAAAGAGAGAGAACGATTAATTTGGAATTGATCGATGAATTAATATATTCGATATATTAAATGAAATTAGATTTCGACGCGGAATTAAAATTAGATTTTAATTCGGGCAAACGAGTTAATTTAGAATTAATTCGTTAGCGACGTAAATAATAATTTCGCCAGGCGCAATTATTTATTTAAATTCGATTGAATTAACGTCGCGACGTAAGCTCGGTATTTCGGAAATATCGAACCCGAACGCGTGAGTGCACGTGGGCCCACTTTCATTTGGAAACGTGTGGGGCCCACATGACACATGTCATTCTAATGCATTGCATGTAGATAATGTACAATGCACTCAATGTTATTGCATGGAGTTGAGTGTTTGACACTCTAAGCCATTGCATGTATTGTGTCATAAGTTTATTATTAATTTAATAAATATTATGGCATAAATATAAATTGATTTTTGGTAAATCATTTTAACTTAACACAAAACTTCTTCTCTCTCAATCTCCCTCTCTCACGCCCAAAATAGGGCAAAGCTCACTGGTTTGGAACCAGAAAAACGTGAGCAAAAGGGAAGCAAGGGTTGGGTTTTCATGCTGAAAACCGCAAGTGCTAGCACACTACGAGTCTTGCGAAGGTGGTAGGGAGGTGCACCCATGAGGCGGGACTCATCCGACGGAGTTTGGAGCTTCGTTTTGAGACCCGAAATTCTGTTTTGCAGGGACAGTGGACTGTTGCAGTTTGGTGCGCAAGGCAGTACGTTTTTGCACTTCATTCGTCTCCAAATCGACTCAACCGATCAATGTGAGTATTCCGCTACCTCCGTTGGTGTGTTCACACATTATTTCATGTCTTGTTTGATCTTGGGACCTTAGAATAAACCAACAATAGTATCAGAGCTAATGTTGCAAGCATGAAAAATGTAGGGCTTAAAATTTGGGTAAATGTTTGTTGAGCATGATTTGAATAAATTGATTGTTTGAGTATGCTTATAACATGTTTTATTGCATTTTGGTTGGACCAATTTGTTGAAAATTGATTTGGAATAATTTTCCCCAAAAATTGATGTTGGCCGAATGTAAAGTCATATTGGAGTTCTTGGAATTTTTTCATTTTATTCATTGGATGAGTTATAATGATAAAGGATGATGTTAATTTGAAGTCAATTTGATTGAATTTTGAGTTGAACAAAAATCCCCAATTTGCTTACCTTGGCCGAATATAATAGCCCTTGAATGTCTTGGTAATTTTGATTTTATGAACATTGGATGTGTATGAAATCATTCGGGAAGTGAATACGTTGTCGATTGTATAATTAATCGGATTGAATTCAAATCGGACAAAATTACCTTCCTTGGCCGAGACTTAAAAGCATGTAAATGGGTTTGATTTTTCATTATGTGTGTTTGACATGTAATAATGAATTAAGCATGATTATTGGACTAATTTGGTGCTTCGGAAATATCGATTTAGTCATTAATCATGTAATGCACTTTAGGTAATTAAATTGCGTAATTGGATTAGTGTAATTTAATTATTTAGGCTTAAATTGGATTTGGGCTTGAATTGTTGTAATTGGGGCTATTGGGCTTGATTTATCAAGTTTGGTTTAGGCCAAGTGGATTGGATCCAATTGGGCCCAAAACCTTAACCATAAAGCCCAATTGCGACTAATGAACCTTTAAAGTTTAATTGGGCCTAATGGGCCGAAATTGATTTCTAAGGCATTTTGGGTGATTCCACTATTGGGCTTTGGTTGCCGAAGCCCATGCCTAAAGAAATTAATTGAAGCCCATTAGACTTAAATTAAATTGACGTTGGACGTTAATCGGACTTTGAGTCCCGACGCGATTGAATTTGGAATTTAAATCGTAAAAGGTTTATTAATATAAAGTGCAATATTTAATTTGGAATTGAATAATGAATTAGTATTAAATACATGTTAAATTTGATTTAATGATGTAGTTTAATTTAATTCATGAATTCGTACTTTGAGTACTTATTCGCAAAAACGAGTTTGACTCGAACAAAATCAAATCGTTGTTTGAACATTGGATGATCACTTAATTATCAGATTAATTAATTTGATTAGATTGATTGATAGCATGCTTATGTGTGTGAATACGTGGTTGTGTTGAATGAATAATGTATATCGGATGGATATTAGTCGGGTGGGCAATTTTAGAAATTGTTGTAATAAATTCGATTATTAAATTGGACCTGCGTGTCCAGCCTTATCACTTCTTTCTCTTTGTATTCTCTTCTCACCTATTCCCCTCTATGTATATGAGGTTTCTTTAGAAGTGTAGTGTAACGGGTAGAAGTAGTACAAGTGCTAGCTTGAGTGAGAAAGTGAGAGATTTGATCTAGGATCAATGTGTTAAGTATCCATCCGCATATCATTATTATTTTTATTTCATACTCGCTTTATTATGTATTTAGAATGCATGTTTAAGGGTGTATGATGATGAGACCTTAACAAAGATAATTAAATTGTAGCCAATTTGCACGCGAAAATCCCTCAATCTATTTAAGCAAATATCCTTCCATTGAATGATTCTTGTTCAAGATCCGAAGTTGGCATTGGTTTGTTTTTGACCAAAGTCAAGACCTTTGTCAATCAAGGATGTACTTGAATCATGAGATTTTTGTTGCATATCGGTGTCTTGTCCAAATCGTGATTTTTATTGACCAAAGTCAGATCACTTTTTGTCCAATGACATTGATTACGAAACTTTCCTCGTCAATGGGTCATGCTTAACTGGAATCATTAGGTTTGTTTTTGGCCAAAGCCAAGGCCTAGATGATTCGGAGGATAGGGTTAGGAAAATGTAATGGATACATTGACATTATACATATGTTTCGGACTTGGATGTCCACCTAACCGGATCTAGGAATTGGATGAGATCCAATTGATCTGTGAGATCTACCTAGTTAAATAGCATACAGCTTTTTATTGGCCAAAGTCAGGGTTGTGTGTTATTTAATAGGATCCTAGCCCACTAGGAAACACGGTTTCCCGAGTACTCCACAGAGGGTTAGAGGCTCGACGAAAAAAAAAATAGTGGGAGGCAAGTATTGAATTTGCAACATTCGTTCGAATACTCGCTAAACACGCTCATTTTATTTTACTCGTCATATTAATCAAAAGTATTAGTCGAACTAATATTTTATGTTGTTTTAAAATATATATAGTTGGACTATATACAAACTCATTCAATATATAGTTGATTTTATAATTGATTATAGTAATCATATAATTGAATTAAATGATAGTTGATTTTATAATGGGATTATAGTAATCATATTAATATTAGTTGGACTATATACAAACTCATTCATATATAGTTGATTTTGTAATTGGATTATAGTAATCAATTAATTGAATAAATGATAGTTGATTTTATAATGGGATTATAGTAATCAATATTAAAATTATAGTTGATTAAATAATTGGATATTGTAATCATTATAATAATAGTACCTTATTAAAATTGATTAAATAGTTGGACTATTGAAATCAAAAGGAATTGAAAGTTGAATATTTAAAATATATAATCCTTGGATTAATGTTTTAAATGATTTATTTTCAATTGGGAATTAATAATAGGTTAATTTATTTGATAAAATAACTTATTATGACTAAGCCCATAATTAAGAAAATAGTAGAGCATAAAGTCTTTGGAAGATTTATGTGATGATGACTTTAGTGCTTAATTAATATACTTATAATAAATCTATCTTTAGATTTAAAAGTATTAAAATTGCAATTAATAATTCTTGGAATTAATTGACTATTCTAGTGGAGAAAAGTCAAAGTTTGCAATTGGGCATATAGCACAAGGTGCACATCGTTTCGATATTCCGAAACCCAAGGCTTGGCAAAAGGTTTGTGAAATATTGAAAAGATAATTGACATATCCCAAAGTGACTACCATTTGGATATGGAAGACACGAAGGAATTAAAGAAAGGGCGAGGCTCTAACTTTAAAAATATTTGTCAAAGTTATGTTCACTACTAGTATTGAAATTGAATACTTAGTGTGGTACATAAAATATATGTATTGACGTTCAGAATCCGCTGTGAGCTGGATACTGGCTTCAAGCCGAGATTTCTCAACGAATCGAAAACGGGACGAAAGTCGCTGTTTCGACCGTGGATACCTAAGTTTAGGAACTACCCTTTGGGTATGTACTTAAATTAGGAAATGTTATAATGTAACTAGTTTAACTAGAGACATTATCTCTATATCAGTGTTTAATCCATTACGGATAAAACCTTTATATTCTAGAACACTAAAGTGTTTCATTATATAAAGAAGATACTGAGATAAATACATTGGATGTAAATAACATAATTTATATTTTGAATATAATAAAATCTAAAACATATAAATGACAAATAAATAGCTCAAATTGATTTGATCAATAGAGACTTATTTGTGGCATTGTTGTCTGGGACACAATTAAAGAAGATTCGTATATCCACACCTTTTAAGAGTGGGTACTAGGACTGATTTGACTATTCAAATAAGGTCTACGAATCTAGTTTATTAGGTTAAATACCTAAAATACTATTTACTTGGTAATAGTAAAAGGGCCACCGATCTGTTAGCCCTATTCATGGTGAATTAAGTGGGCCCATATCTAGCTAGGCTAGATGTGAACATGAATATTTCGTGACCTTAACGGATGTGACATCACGTTGTGGTTATGTTTTCTTTTGAAGAACACAGATCGGAAACTTTAGAGTTTCGACACGAAGTAGACAAACAGATCGGCTATAGTGTTATTCCGCCACGGTAATACCGTAATGGAAAATACTTAAGCAGTAAGTTTCATACGTACATGAAAGAGTATGGTATTCTTTCAGATGAGGACTCCTCTCGAGACACGTCAGTTAGACGGTGTGTCCGAACTAAAACCGAATTTTGTTGGACATAATAAGGTTTATCACGAGTCGCTCTGAGCTACTATCTCCTTCAACCGGATATGTATTAACAGTGCAAAACTTATTTAGAATAAGGTTCCATATAAATCTGTTTGACAGATATCATATAGGATATGAACAGGGAAGAAACGAGGTTTCTCATTCCTGATAATTTGGGTATGCCAGGCATAGCGTTTGGATGATACCAAACTAAGGACCCAAATTGGATAAGTGCCAATATAGGTTATCTTAAGGGAAACCTTAAGTATAGTACTTATAAATCCCACATGAGAACAATGTAATTGTTGCTCACCATGCGGTTTTCCTGAGAGGAATACCGATATGCAGTGGTCAGTGGGAGGATAGTGATACTCGATGAAAATCGGAGTAATACTGTTCAAGGCACGAAGTCCTTAATGGAACACAAATAGTTCATCTATGATGAAACTATACCATTAATCTTCAAATACACAAGAACTTCGTAGATCGGATAGAGTCAGAAAACAACCTAGGGTATGGGTTTCTGATCTAACCTCATAAAGATGTCAATCTTATGGAGGTGTACCATCCGACTACGTTATTTAGGGAGTGATACGAGGTATCGACTCCATGTTATGGCAAAGTGCCATGAATCCGAAATGGATTCCATGTATAACAACTATTTTGGAATACTAGTTGTTGTACCATAAGGCATTGTGCCTATGGTACATTAAACGTCTTCAAGGAAGACATACATGGATGGCAACATACCAACGTGCAAAGCTAAGCTTTTGACGGAAAGGTATCGTTATCAACATTATGTTAATAACGGTTCAACCTTTTTACCTGTTGCCATGGTAAATCCATTTTGAAGATGCTTGAAAATAACTGTATATTTCATTTATGAAATGTGCCAGTTATAAATCAAAATCGCTTTCCTGAAAAGGAAACCTTTTGGAGGATGTTTACAACATCCTGACGATTTTGTATAACCGACAAACAAGGTTTGCGGGTTATTCGATCCATGTTTGGATCAATGCAAGCATAAGGTTCTTGGAACTGTCGTTTTGAAATAATCATAATGGTTTATGATTTGACTCAAAACGAAATAATTCTTGTGTATATAAGGAGGTTAGTGGGAGAGCGCACTGACAGTAAAATTCCCATAAAGCTATTGTTGAAAGCTTGGCTTTCAATAGAAATTCTCCGTAGAATTCTGGGAGATAACAACCTTTATTAGAGGAATAAAGATCTACTGGGATAGATTTGGAGTTGTTAACACTCTCTGGGAAATTGTACATTTAAAATGTACTTGTATTGGTGTCTCATACGCTTCAAGCATATGGAGTCACAATCAGGTCAATCCAAGTGACAGTCACTGGATTGAAGTTAAGAACATCTGTTAGTATCTGAGAGAACTAAAGATGTTGTCTTAACCTATGGAGAAGGAGAACTTGAAGTGACTGGGATCACTGCTGCAAGTTTCCAAACAGTTAAATACTGCGGTACTATAAAGTTTGAAGGACGGGACAGTGAGCTGGAAATCTTCCAAGCAAGATAACTGTTGCCGAATAAACAACAAATGCGGATTATTGCTGCAGTTGAGGCAGCAATAGAAGTCTTTTGGGTCGAAAGTAAATCTAATTAGATTAGATATAGTTCTGTTAGCAGCTGAGCTAGGCGTCAGCACAGGCTAAGGAATTAAAGGTCTCATCGACGATCCAGATATATACTTATATATCATCTGATTCGTTCGGATCATACATCGTGGTGATGTGATGATCGTGTAAATCGCGTCAAACGATAATCGAACAAATCCGCTGACGAAAACCTTTTCTCAGCAATTTGAGCGAACCTTACATAGTTCGGGTGTAGGACACTCGAGTGACTGGCTATGTGCCAAGTGGGAGATTGTTGGATAATATGACCCATAGCGTCACTATTTGCACAGATCATTGTGTTGCTGTAGCAAATTAACTATGTAACAAGGAAATTGCACTCTCGTCATTTGTGATTAGATCACCATAGATATATAAATGAAGAGAGGTCCCTATGATTAGTTCCTGGATTGAGATGATATGAGACAGTATCAGTCCACCAAGGATTAATCATTAAATATCCCTAGCCGTAGTATTATCGAGACTGGACATCGATAATGCGGAATAGGCTAGTATTGCACTTGTGCGCGTTGTGAGGGCACAACGACATAGTTCTCATATATATAAGTATTGGATACTTGTGCAAGTGCGATAGGAGGTCGTGTTTCACCGATGGTACGGGAAACAGCTTCGCTCTGGATAGACCCTTCGGAATCCCATTGGTATTATGACTAGGTGTCTATGGGAGGCCGAAATCAAGGTAGGTGTGTATAGTCTTAACCTGAGACTTACATCGCTAATACTTACGACAATCGGTAAACTTTGGTTTTGGTGGTGGGGGATCTTAACTGGTTCTGTGTTCACCTCTTCTGGGTTTATCAGAGAATCGTAGTGTATTGGATGTGATGTCAAGACGGAAGTGTCACTCCAGTCATAATGGAGATGATGTCACGCAGGATACGGTATTAGTGCTCTTAAGTGATGCGCATCCAATCGTGATATTATGACCAGGTCATGAATATCCGATTATAGAGACTAGTTACCAGACATCCGATATGTGTTTCGGACGGGGCAGACACTTATCCAGCCCCAGCCCTAACACGTGACTATCCGATACTGGACCGATATGCACAATACATAAGTATACTACGCTTGATACAGATCTAGATATTCTTTGATGAATATGTCCGGAGAACTTGGGAAGACTTGGTGCTTTGCTAGGAGTCGACCTTGTCTCGTAAATCGGTAGAACGTAGTACTTGGTACGTACGTGATTCGGATGCTCCGACGACCGTATTTACTGCCAGATTATCCGGGGATCTCATGGGTCGTTTCCCGATAATCCACCGATGACGCACAACTCGCACTCTTGAATAATCTGGGATTATAAAGAAGAGAGAGAGAAAATTAATCTAGGATTAATAACGGAGATATTTTATCCGGGATAAAATGTCGTCTAAAGAGAGAGAACGATTAATTTGGAATTGATCGATGAATTAATATATTCGATATATTAAATGAAATTAGATTTCGACGTGGAATTAAAATTAGATTTTAATTCGGGCAAACGAGTTAATTTAGAATTAATTCGTTAGCGACGTAAATAATAATTTCGCCAGGCGCAATTATTTATTTAAATTCGATTGAATTAACGTCGCGACGTAAGCTCGGTATTTCGGAAATATCGAACCCGAACGCGTGAGTGCACGTGGGCCCACTTTCATTTGGAAACGTGTGGGGCCCACATGACACATGTCATTCTAATGCATTGCATGTAGATAGTGTACAATGCACTCAATGTTATTGCATGGAGTTTGAGTGTTTGACACTCTAAGCCATTGCATGTATTGTGTCATAAGTTTATTATTTATTTAATAAATATTATGGCATAAATATAAATTGATTTTTGGTAAATCATTTTAACTTAACACAAAACTTCTTCTCTCTCAATTCTCTCCTCTCTCACGCCCAAAATAGGGCAAAGCTCACTGGTTTGGAACCAGAAAAACGTGAGCAAAAGGGAAGCAAGGGTTGGGTTTTCATGGTGAAAACCGCAAGTGCTAGCACACTACGAGTCTTGCGAAGGTGGTAGGGAGGTGCACCCATGAGGCGGGACTCATCCGACGTAGTTTGGAGCTTCGTTTTGAGACCCGAAATTCTGTTTTGCAGGGACAGTGGACTGTTGCAGTTTGGTGCGCAAGGCAGTACGTTTTTGCACTTCATTCGTCTCCAAATCGACTCAACCGATCAATGTGAGTATTCCGCTACCTCCGTTGGTGTGTTCACACATTATTTCATGTCTTGTTTGATCTTGGGACCTTAGAATAAACCAACAGTTGGCGGTGATGGTTTTTCTGTTCCATGCACGGTTGCATGCAAAATGAGAAGAGAATTGGCGGTGAACATTACCTATGAATGAATAGTAGCTCCGATCAAAATTCCATCGATTTCAGCGAGTTCGTTGGATCGTTTGAGGTCCGTATATGCCATCAAAATCTTGGTAAGATCTCCCGGTAAAAATCCGCTAATTTCAAGTTTATCGTTAAATGTTCGGATGTATCCAGTAGCTTTGAAGAGTAGTGTAATAATATAAATTGAATAGTTTGAGCATGACTATATTGAATATGTGCATTTGATAGAATCCGAGTGAAAACAAAATGAATTGGATCGATTCGATAGATTATGCTAGTTTCTGGTAAAAGTAGGTTTTGTGTATATTGATGTGTTTTTTTATTGTAATGATAGATATGAGATATATATTATGATACGATAATGAATAGATAAATTCGGGTAGGTTCGGAGGGTTCATGACCCATCCGTAGCATTTGCGGAAACTTTTTCGAAGATTTTCCAAAAATACGTAAACAGAGGGTTTAAGTTAACTGATAACTTGGATTAGTTTGTAATGATATTTTAAGATTATTGGAACTGAAAACATTGAAATCAGACTTGATTTGGTTATCTAGGAAAGATTCAGGATTTTGTCAAAGTTAAGTCAATAATTCTGTAAAGGCACGCTTTTGACGGCGTTTCGCCATTTATTTTGACAGATTTGACTATGACCTGGAGCGCTCGTGAAGCAAGGTAAGTAACCAATATGATGAGTGCTTGAATTGTTATTTTTGTGCTTAAATATATATAGAGATAATTGAAATATTTAGGTTATAACAAGGATAGTTGAGCAGTGGCTTTGAGAACATAGTTTGAGATTATGTATAGTTAAGTTAATCTACCACCACAGGTATGAAAGTTTATGTTATTACTATGATAAGAATTAAGATGTTAGATAATGTTGGGAAAACTCGTGTGACATGTTCATTTGAATTACAGATTTCACATGTGATTTCTTGAATCGACTTGACATGATCATTCTTCCTCATTTCTAATGCCTCAACTTCTTTAGTTAGAGATACATATTTAGCAGAAAGGTCATGGTCTTCCCTAACGTTAAACATGCCTCTACCAGATGAATGTGGTTTTATAGATGACTCGTAAGTGTTAGGGTTAAGTGTTAGGGTTGAGCGTGTATTTTTTTGTAAATACTCTTGTAAACGTTTTATTATGAATAAAATAAACAGTTTCTATAATATATATATATATATATATATATATATATCTTTATATAGCAAAGACGTAATTGACCTTAGAATAATAAGTTATGATACAGTTACAAAAGTGTCGCAACTGACATTGAGTTATATAATGACATTGTCATTCTTCGACAGTTCCTGGTGACCGGCGTAATCACACGTGTATAACGGAAGCGCACGTATCGTTCAAGTAGTATAAAAATATCGATCCCACGAGGACTTAATTTCTACTGTTGTTATTAATTATTGATACTATTTATTTACCGGTATCTAATTAATGATGATTTGATTCTCTTATATATGTGTAATAAATCAGTTTGCTAACCTGGAATACGGAAATATGCAAAAGCCTCTGTCGATGGTCAGATGCAAACACCCAAATAACCAAATTAATCATATTTCTATGTTAACAAAGTTACCTGAATTCATTAAGTTCAAGTTCCAATTACGGCTACCCCCGCCCGACAGGTATATGTCTATCTTGTAAGGAAATCTATTAAAGGGTTATCTATCCTCAAGGAAGATCGTGAGCTATTGAATCTAAGGTTGAAACCTAAAATCCCTTTTCCAAGTTCATTTTAAGTTTACCATATCAATCTTATTGGTGATCAGGCAACAAGAAGCATTAAGCTTAAGCTTCAATAAACAAACTGAAGTATTACCCATAAAATAATTAAATCAATTATTAAGCTTGTTAATAATGTGTTTCATCACTTCCTTAGAATAAAAATAAAGTGTTGGGGGTTATGGGATCCACTTTTAGAAATCTCACTTTATTATAATATGGAAATTATCAGTATTACCCAATTAAGTTGAACCTATTACTTGCTACAATCAAAACATGGATCGAGTAACCTGCAAACCTAGTTTGCTTGTTATGGTTCGAAAAAACAGTCAGGATGTTGTAAACTTCCTCCGAAAGGTTTCCGTTAAGGAAAGCGGTTTTGGCATTCAGCTGCCACATTTCATGAATGAAACATGCATCATTAGCAAGCATTATCCAAATGGATGTACCATGGCAACAGGTAAAAGGTTTCATCACAATCAACACAATGTTGATAACTCTACCTTTTCGCTACAATCCTAGCTTAGTACGATGGTATGTTGTCATCCATGTATGTCTTCCTTGAAGACTTATTTAGTACCAATAGACACAATGCCTTACGGTACATCAACTAGTGTCTAAACATAGTTGATATACATGGAATCCATATCGGACATTATGGCACTTTGCCATAATAGGGAGTCGATACCTTATATCACTTCCTCATACGTAGTCAGTTGGTGTTCCTCAATAAGATTGACATCTTTATGAGGTGAGATCAGAAACCCATACCCCAAGTTGTTTTCTGATTCTCTCTGACTTACGTGGTTCTTGTGTATTTGAAGATTATTGGAATAGTTTCATCATTGATGAACTATTTGTGTTCCATTAAGGATTCGACGCCTGGAATAGTATTGCTCCGATTTTCATCTTATATATTGCCAATACATCCAATGTATTGCCTAACCTTTTTCCTCTGAATCAACTAAGCCTTGGCATTGGCACAACAAACTTTGTGATCCCAGTTAAGCGCGACCCATTGACCATGGAAAGCTTCGTAATCAATGTTGATGGACAAGAAGTGGTCTTGACTTTGGCCAACAAACCACAACTTGGACAAGACACTGATATGGAACAAAGCCTTCGTGATTCAAACACATCTTCGACAGACAAAGGCCTTGACTTTGGCCAACAAACCAATGCCGTCTCGGATCTTGAGTGAGAATCACTCAATGGAAGGAAAGATGCTTAATATTGAGCGATGGTTTTTCGAGTGCAAATTGGCAACCAATTTATTATCTTTGTTAAGGTCTCATCATCATACACCCTTAAGCATGCATTCTAAACACATAATAAAGCGCATATGAAAATTAATAATGATATGCGGATGGATACTTTACATTAATCCTAGATCAACTCTCTCTTTCTCTCTCCCGCTAGCACAAATATTTCTTCCACTCGTTACACTACACTTCTAAAGAAACCTCATTTATATTGATGGGAATATGTGAGAAGAGAATACAAAGAGTATAGAGGTGATAAGGCTGGACACGCAAGTCCAATTAATAAATCAAATTTATTACAATTTCTAAAATTGCCCCACCCATCTAATATCCATCCGATATACATTATTCATGCATCGCAACCATGTATTCACAGCATGTTATCAATCAATCTAATCCAATTAATTAATCTGATAATTAGTGATCATCCAATGTTCAAACAACGATTTGATTTTGCTCGAGTCAAACTCATTTTGCGAATAAGTACTCAAAGTACGAATTCTTGAATTAAATTAAACTACAAAATTAAATCCAATTCAATTTGTATTTAATACTAATTCACTATTTAATTCCAAATTAAATATTACACTTTATTAAAGAACCTTTACGACTTAAATTCCAAATTCAATCGTAACGGGTCTCAAAGCCCGATTAACGTCCAAAGTTTATTTAATTAAAGTCCAATGGGCTTTTAATTAATTTCTTTAAGGCGTGGACTTTTGGTCAACTCGGGTCAAACCGATAACCAAAGTCCAATCCGGGATTTACCCCATAAGCCCAGAAATCAATTTTGGCCCATTAGGCCCAATTAAATAATTAAGGTCCATTGAGTCATAATTGGACTTTATAGATGCGGTTTTGGGCCTAATTGGATCCAACCAATTTTGCCTAAACCGATATTTGTACAACAAAGCCCAAAAGCCCAATTACAACCTATAAGGCCCAAATCCAATTTTAAGCCCAATTAATTAACTTATAAAATTCCAAATTCTATAATTAATTAACCTAAGTGTAATACACAATTAATATTTCTAAAACATCAATTAGCCTAATTAATCATGCACTTTAACAACACATAGTGTCCAACACATTTTTATCAAAATCAAACCCAATTTATATGCTTAAAGTCTCGGCAATTAGGGGTTTTTCCAATCCGATTCGGTTTCAATCCAATTGAATCCACAATCATCATTTCCCAAATCAATTCAACTCATCCAATGAATCAAACAACAAAAATCACCATGAATTTTATTTCTCTATATTTTCGGCCAAGCTAACTTTTAAAGGGAAAATTGTTCCAAATCAAAATTCAATCCAATTGAACTTCAAAACAACATTACCCAATTATTTTAAGTCATCCAATGATCAAAAAACAAAAAATTACCAGGACAATAAAGGTTTATCATTTTCGGCTATGCCCAAAAATTTGGGGAAAAATAGATCCAATCCAATTTCATGAAATTGATCATGCACAGCTTCAATTAATCAACATACAAGCATACTTAATCAATCAATTTCACCAAATCATGCTTCAATTGATTTTACCCAATTTCAAACCTTAACTTTTTCATGCTTGATAAAAGCTCAAGATACCATTGTTGGTTTCTAGATTAGGTCCCAAGATCATGAAATCAAGCAAGAAAAACGCATGAATACAACAAAGGAGAATGGCGGAAACATTACTCACAATGAACGGATTTTGCGACGTGAAGAACACAAGTCTTCAAGCCTCTCAAACTCGCGGCAGTGAAGCTTCCTTGGCTGATGGACTGCTCGGTTTTGCTGCTTCTTGCTCCTTGAAGATTCGGCCATGGTAGACACCATTGAAGCTCCAAGCTTCCAAAATGGTTCCATGCTTATGAAATGGCTGCCCTAACACCTTAGGATGACTCTTGGTGTGTGCTAGCACCTTTGTTTTGCAACAAAACAACTTCTTACTTCTCTTATCTCTCGGCAGAACCAGAAATGTGGAGAAGAAGAAGATGGGTCTCTTAGACCGTGAGGGAGAGAGAGGAAGGAAAGAGGTAAAACCGGAAATGAGAGAGAGTGAAAATGAAAAATGTAAATGGGTTTTTATATTTTCCAAAAAATAATAAAACCATTTACCAATTTTCAAAACCAAAAAATTCAAAAGCAAAAAGCATAATTAATGCTTTCAACTACCACATCAATCAATCACTCAAATTGTCCCATCACTCAAAGTGACATGTGATTTGACGCTTGATGTGATTTGCGATTTGACGCTCGATGTGACTTACGTGCCGCACTCGAATTTGAAGTGCGAATGGGCTCGCAAATAATCTCGGGCTCGGGTTTGCTAATTCCAAATTAACGAGTTTTCCGTCGCGACGCAATTAAACGATTACGCCTAGCGAAATCACTATTCACGTCGCTAATGAATTAATTCTAAATTAACTCGTTCGCCCGAATTAAAATCTAATTTCAATTCTGCGTTGAAATCCAATTTCACATAATATATCAAATATATTATTTTAATCGATTAATTCCAAATTAATCGTTCTCTCTCTTTAATTAATATTTTATCCCAGATAAAATATATCCGCAATTAATCCCAGATTAATTTTCTCTCTCATCAAATTAATCCCAAATTAATTAAAGTGCGAGTCATACGTCATCGGTAAATCTTCGGGAAGTGACCCATGAGATCCCCGGATATGTTGGCAGTAAATACGGTCGTCGGACTATCCGAACACGTAAGTACCTCATACTACGTTTGTACCGATTTACAAGACAAGGTTGGCTTCTAACAAAGCGCCATACCTACCCAATTCTCCAAAAATATCCTTACAGGAATATGTGATCTATATCAAGCGTAGTATACCGTAGTATTGTGTAAGTCGATCCAGCATCAGATGTTCACGTGCTAGGCCTGGGGCTGGAATTGTGTCTGCCCCGTACGAAGCACATATCGGATGTCTGGCAACTAGTCTCTTTAATCGGATATACATGACCTTGTCATAATATCCCGATAGCTCGAGCATTTAAGAGAACAAGTTCCGTATCCTATGTGACCATCATCTCCATATGACTGGAGTGATACTTCCGTCTTAACATCACACCCAACACACTACGATTCTCAATATACCCAGCATTGGCGTACACAGAACCTGTTAAAGCCCTGGACGACCTCAACCAAAGTATATTGATTGTCGCAAGTATTAGCAGTGCAAGTCTCAGGTTAAGACCAAATACACCTACCTTGATTGCGGACTCCCATAGACACATAGTCATACTACCAATGGGATTCCGTAGGGGTCTATCCAGAGCGAAGCAGTTTCCCGTACCATCGGTAAAACACAACCTCCTATTACACTTGCATGAGTATCCTATACCCAAATATATGAGAACTATGCCGTTGTGCCCTCACAAATGCGCACAAGTGTAATACTAGTCTTTTACGTATTTATCGATGTCCAATTTCGATAATACTCTGACTAGGGATATTTAATGATTTATCCTACGTGGACTGATACTGTCTCATATCATTCTTTGTCCAGGAACAAATCATAGGGACCTCCTATCATTTATATATCTTGGTGATCTGATCACAAATGATAAAAGTGCAATCTTGTTTGTCACCGAGTTAATTTGTACAACAACACCGTGATCTGTACAAATAGTGACGCTATGGGTCATAATTGTCCAACAATCTCCCACTTGGCCTATAGCCAGTCACTCGAGTGTTTAACACTCGAACTATGTACGGTTGGCTCATACTGCTGAGAAAATGTTTTCGTCAGCGGATTTGTATGAATATCATCTGATGCGATTTATTCGATCATCACATCACCGCGATGTATGATCCGAACGAATCAGATGATTATCAAAGTAAGTATCTGGATCGTCGATGAGACTATAATTCTTTAGCATGTGCTGGAGCCTAGCTCAGCTGCTAACAGAACTATATCTAATCTAATTAGATTTATTCTCGACCCAAATGGCTTCTATTGCTGCCTCAGCTGCAACAATAACTCGCATTTGTTGTTTATTCAGTAACAGTATCTTGCTTGGAAGATTTCCAGCTCACTGTTCCGTTATTCTATTGTATAGTACCTTTGTTACGACTTATAGTCGTTATCATGAAAGCCAAGCTTTCACCGATTATATTATGGGAATATCATTTCCAAGAAATGATATATCATCATTACTCAGGAGATTTACTGTCAGTGCACTCCCACTAACCTCCTTATATACACAAGAATTATCTTCGTTTTGAATTAAATCATAAACTATTATGATTACATCAAAACGACAATTCCAAGAACCTATTGCTTGCTACAATCCAAACATGGATCGAGTAACCTGCAAACCTAGTTTTCTTGTTACGGTTCGACAAAACCGTCAGGATGTTGTAAACATCCTCCGAAAGGTTTCCGTTAAGGAAAACAGTTTTGGCATTCAGCTGCCACATTTCATGAATGAAACATGCATCATTAGCAAGCATTATCCAAATGGATGTACCATGGCAACAGGTAAAAGGTTTCGTCGCAATCAACACAATGTTGATAACTCTACCTTTTCGCTACAATCCTAGCTTAGTACGATGGTATGTTTCCATCCATGTATGTCTTCCTTGAAGACTTATTTAGTACCAATAGGCACAATGCCTTACGGTACATCAACTAGTGTCTAAACATAGTTGATACATGGAATCCATATCGGACATTATGGCACTTTACCATAATAGGGAGTCGATACCTTGTATCACTTCCTCATACGTAGTCAGTTGGTGTTCCTCAATAAGATTGACATCTTTATGAGGTGAGATCAGAAAGCCATACCCTAGGTTGTTTTCTGATTCTCTCTGACTTACATGGTTCTTGTGAATTCGAAAATTATTGGAATAGTTTCATCCTTGATGAACTATTTGTGTTCCATTAAGGATTCGATGCCTGGAATAGTATTGCTCCGATTTTCATGGAGTTTTACTATCCTCCCACTTACCACTGCATATCGGTATTCCTCTTAGGAAAACCGCATGGTGAACAACAATCTAATTGTTCTCTCGTGAGTTGTATAAGTACAAAATTTATGGTATCCTTAGGATAACCTACAATTGGCACTTATCCAATTTGGGTTTTAGTTTGGTATCATCCAAACATATGCCTAGCACCCAAATAGTACCCACTCTTGAAAAGTGTGGATATACGAGTCTATTTTAAATGTGTCCCTGACAACAATGCCACATACAAGTTTCAACCTAATCAAATCAGTTTTGAGCTATTAGTTTGTCATGTTTTGAGATTTATATATATTCTAAATATAAATTATGTTATTCACATCTAATGTGTTTATCTCAATATCATCTTTATATAATAAAACACTTTAGTGTTCTAGAATATAAAGGTATATCCGCAACGGATTGAACACTGATATAGAGATAATGTATCTAGTCAAACTAGCTACATTATAACAGTTTCCTAACTTAGGTACACACGCTAGGGTAGTTGTTAAATTTAGGAATCTACGGTTAAAACAACGACTTTCGTCCAGTTTCCAATTCGCAGATAAATCTCTATTGAAGTCAGTATCCTGTTCAAAACAGATTCTGAACATCAATATATATATTTATGTATCACACTAAGTATTTAAAATCCAATTTTAATACTAGTAGTGAACATATTTATGACAAACATATTTGAAGTCAGAGCCTTGCTCTTCTTCAATTCCTTCTTGGGATATGCCCTTTTATCTTCCCAGAAGATTATAATGATTTTGCCTTTGCCATTTTCAACATTCCAGTAGCCTTGGCCAAGCCTTGGGTTTCTAGAATATCGAAGTTAGGTACGCCTTGCGCTACTTGCCTAATTGCAAAGTTTGACTTTGTCTCCTTGAGAATAGTCATTAATTCTCTAAGAATTATTTATTGCAATTTAGTATTTCAAAGATCTAAAATAGATCCATGAAAATCCTTCAATTTCATTATCATACTTTAAGGATCTAATCTTTAGTTCTGATTCAGAAATTAAGGAGTCTACTTGACAAGTATAATGGATTAAACACTAAAGTTATCATTACATGAATATTCCAAATATCATGTTCCACTTATTTGCTTAACTCCAGGCTTAGGCCTAATACGTTATTTTATCAAATAAAGTAACTTATAGTTTCCAGGATCATCCTGAAATTTATTCCCAATTTGAACAATGAAGTCGTTTAAATACATTTTCACCCACGATTATGTTTTAAACACTAATCTTTCAATTATATCTTGATTCTAATAGTCCAACTATTTAATCAACGATTGGTGGTACTATATATTATAATGATTATTATAGTCCAACTATACAATCAAATATGATTTAAATTAATTAACCTCAATTACATTGATTACTATAATCCAATTATAAAATCAACTGTAAATTGAAATTAATTAATTCAAATATATTGATTACTATAATCCAATTATATAATCAACTATAATACAATCTAACTGTTTATTAAAACAACAATTTAAATATTAGTCCAACTAACATTTAATCTAACGACGAAATAATTTGAATGAGCGCGTATGGCAAGTAATTAAACGAATATTGCAAATTCAATTCTTGCCTCCCACTATTTTCGGCGAGCCTCTAACCCTCTGTCGAGTACTCGGGAAACCGCGTTTCCTAGTGGGCTAGGATCCCGTTAAATATCACACAATCTTGACTTTGGCCAAAAAATTGTATGATAATTAACTAGGAAGATCTCTAAGATCGATTGGATCCAATCCAATTCCTAGATCCGGTAGGGGGACATCCAAGTCCGAAACATATATCTTATATATGCCAATACATCCAATGTATTGCCTAACCTTTTTCCTCTGAATCAACTAAGCCTTGGCTTTGGCACAACAAACTTAGTGATCCCAGTTAAGCGCGACCCATTGACCATGGAAAGCTTCGTAATCAATGTCGATGGACAAGAAGTGGTCTTGACTTTGGCCAACAAACCACAACTTGGACAAGACACTGATATGGAACAAAGCCTTCATGATTCAAACACATCTTCGACAGACAAAGGCCTTGACTTTGGCCAACAAACCAATGTCGTCTCGGATCTTGAGTGAGAATCACTCAATGGAAGGAAAGACGCTTAATATTGAGCGATGGTTTTTCGCGTGCAAATTGGCAACCAATTTATTTTCTTTGTTAAGGTCTCATTATCATACACCCTTAAGCATGCATTCTAAACACATAATAAAGCGCATATGAAAATTAATAATGATATGAGGATGGATACTTTACATTGATCCTAGATCAAATCTCTCTTTCTCTCTCCCGCTAGCATAAATATTTCTTCTACCCGTTACACTACACTTCTAAAGAAACTCATTTACATTGAGTGGAATAGGTGAGAATAGAATACAAAGAGTATAGAGGTGATAAGGCTGGGACGCAGGTCCAATTAATAAATCAAATTTATTACAATTTCTAAAATTGCCCCACCCATCTAATATCCATCTGATATACATTATTCATGCATCGCAACCATGTATTCACACAAGCATGTTATCAATCAATCTAATCCAATTAATTAATCTGATAATTAGTGATCATCCAATGTTCAAACAACGATTTGATTTTGCTCGAGTCAAACTCGTTTTGCGAATAAGTACTCAAGCTACGAATTCTTGAATTAAATTAAACTACAAAATTAAATCCAATTCAATTGTATTTAATACTAATCACTATTTAATTCCAAATTAAATATTACACTTTATTAACGAACCTTTACGACTTAAATTCCAAATTCAATCGTAACGGGTCTCAAAGCCCGATTAACGTCCAACGTTTATTTAATTAAAGTCCAATGGGCTTTTAATTAATTTCTTTAAGGCGTGGACTTTTGGTCAACTCGGGTCAAACCGATAACCAAAGTCCAATCCAGGATTTACCCCATAAGCCCAGAAATCAATTTTGGCCCATTAGGCCCAATTAAATAATTAAGGTCCATTGAGTCATAATTGGACTTTATGGATGCAGTTTTGGGCCTAATTGGATCCAACCAATTTTGCCTAAACCGATATTTGTACAACAAAGCCCAAAAGCCAAATTACAACCTATAATGCCCAAATCCAATTTTAAGCCCAATTAATTAACTTATAAAATTCCAAATTCTATAATTAATTAACCTAAGTGTAATACACAATTAATCACCCAATTAATATTTCTAAAACATCAATTAGCCTAATTAATAATGCACTTTAACAACACATAGTGTCCAACACATTTTTATCAAAATCAAACCCAATTTACATGCTTAAAGTCTCGGTAATTAGGGGTTTTTCCAATCCGATTCGGTTTCAATCCAATTGAATCCACAATCATCATTTCCAAAATCAATTCAACTCATCCAATGAATCAAACAACAAAAATCACCATGAATTTTATTTCTCTATATTTTCGGCCAAGCCAACTTTTAAAGGGAAAATTGTTCCAAATCAAAATTCAATCCAATTGAACTTCAAAACAACATTACCCAATTATTTTAAGTCATCCAATGATCAAAAAACAAAAAATTACCAAGACAATAAGGGTTTATCATTTTCGGCCATGCCCAAAAATTTGGGGAAAAATGGATCCAATCCAATTTCATGAAATTGATCATGCACAACTTCAATTAATCAACATACAAACATACTTAATCAATCAATTTCACAAAATCATGCTTCAATTGATTTTACCCAATTTCAAACCTTAACTTTTTCATGCTTGATAAAAGCTCAAGATACCATTATTGGTTTCTAGATTAGGTCCCAAGATCATGAAATCAAGCAAGAAAAACGTATGAATACAACAAAGGAGAATGGCGGAAACATTACTCACAATGAACAGATTTTGCGACGCGAAGAACACAAGTCTTCAAGCCTCTCAAACTCGCGGCAGTGAAGCATCCTTGGCTGATGGACTGCTCGGTTTTACTGCTTCTTGCTCCTTGATGATTCGGCCTTGGAAGACACCATTGAAGCTCCAAGCTTCAAGCTTCCAAAATGGTTCCATGCTCATGAAATGGCTGCCCTAACACCTTAGGATGACTCTTGGTGTGTGCTAGAACCTTTGTTTTGCAACAAAACAACTTATTGCATCTCTTATCTCTCGGCAGAACTAGAAATGTGGAGAAGAAGAAGATGGGTCTCTTAGACCGTGAGGGAGAGAGAGGAGGGAAGAGAGGGGAATACCGAAAATGAGAGAGAAAGAAAATGAAAAATGTAAATGGGTTTTTATATTTTACAAAAAATAATAAAACCATTTACCAATTTTCAAAACCAAAAAAATTCAAAAGCAAAAAGCATAATTAATGCTTTCAACTACCACATCAATCAATCACTCAAATTGTCCCATCACTCAAAGTGACATGTGATTGACGCTTGATGTGATTGTGATTTGACGCTCGATTTGACTTACGTGCCGCACTCGAATTCGAAATGCGAATGCGCTCGCAAATAATCTCGGGCTCGGGTTCGCTAATTCCAAATTAAAAAATTTTCCATCGCGACGCAATTAAACGATTACGCTTAGGGAAATCACTATTCACGTCGCTAACGAATTAATTCTAAATTAACTCGTTCGCCCGAATTAAAATCTAATTTCAATTCTGCGTCGAAATCCAAATTCGCATAATACATCAAATATATTATTTTAATCGATTAATTCCAAATTAATCGTTCTCTCTCTTTAATTAATATTTTATCCCAGATAAAATATCTCCGCAATTAATCCCAGATTAATTTTCTCTCTCATCAAATTAATCCCAGATTAATTAAAGTGCGAGTCATACGTCATCGGTGAATCTTCGGGAAGCGACCCATGAGATCCTCGGATATGTTGGCAGTAAATACGGTCGTCAGACTATCCGAACACGTAAGTACCTCGTACTATGTTTGTACCGATTTACAAGACAAGGTTGGCTTCTAGCAAAGCGCCATGCCTACCCAATTCTCCAGAAATATCCTTACAGGAATATGTGATCTATATCAAACGTAGTATATCGTAGTATTGTGTATGTCGATCCAGCATCAGATGTTCACGTGCTAGGCCTGGGGCTGGAATTGTGTCTGCCCCGTACGAAGCACATATCGGATGTCTGGCAATTAGTCTCTTTAATCGGATATACATGACCTTGTCATAATATCCCGATAGCTCAAGCATTTAAGAGAACACGTTCCGTATCCTATGTGACCATCATCTCCATATGACTGGAGTGATACTTCCGTCTTAACATCATACCCAACACACTACGATTTTCAATATACCCAGCATTGGCGTACACAGAACCTGTTAAAGCCCTGGACGACCTCAACCAAAGTATATTGATTGTCGCAAGTATTAGCGGTGCAAGTCTCAGGTTAAGACCAAATACACCTACCCTGATTGAGGACTCCCATAGACACATAGTCATACTACCAATGGGATTCCGCAGGGGTCTATCCAGAGCGAAGCTGTTTCCCGTACCATCTGTAAAACACAACCTCCTATTACACATGCATGAGTATCCTATACCCAAATATATGAGAACTATGCCGTTGTGCCCTCACAAACGCGCACAAGTGTAATACTAGTCTTTTATGTATTTATCGATGTCCAATTTCGATAATACTCTGACTAGGGATATTTAATGATTTATCCTACGTGGACTGATACTGTCTCATATCATTCTCCGTCCAGGAACAAATCATAGGGACCTCCTATCATTTATATATCTAAGTGATCTGATCACAAATGATAAGAGTGCAATCTCCTTTGTCACATAGTTAATTTATACAACAATACCGTGATCTATACATATAGTGACGCTATGGGTCATAATTGTCCAACAATCTCCCACTTGGCCTATAGCCAGTCACTCGAGTGTTTAACACCCGAACTATGTACGGTTGGCTCATATTGCTGAGAAAATGTTTTCGTCAGCGGATTTGTATGAATATCATCTGATGCGATTTATTCGATCATCACATCGCCACGATGTATGATCCGAACGAATCAGATGATTATCAAAGTAAGTTTATGGATCGTCGATGAGACCATTAATTCTTTAGCATGTGCTGACGCCTAGCTCAGCTGCTAACAGAACTATATCTAATCTAATTAGATTTATTCTCGACCCAAATGGCTTCTATTGCTGCCTCAGCTGCAGCAATAACCCGCATTTGTTGTTTATTCGGTAACAGTATCTTTCTTGGAAGATTTCCAGCTCACTGTTCCGTTATTCTATTGTATAGTACCTTTGTTACGACTTATAGTCGTTATCATGAAAGCCAAGCTTTCACCGATTATATTATGGGAATATCATTTCCAAGAAATGATATATCATCATTACTCAGGACATTTACTGTCAGTGCACTCCCACTAACCTCCTTATATACAAAAGAATTATTTTCGTTTTGAATTAAATCATAAACTATTATGATTACATCAAAACGATAATTCCAAGAACCTATTGCTTGCTACAATTCAAACATGGAACGAGTAACCTGTAAATCTAGTTTGCTTGTTATGGTTCGACAAAACCGTCAGGATATTGTAAACATCCTCCGAAAGGTTTTTGTTAAGGAAAGAGGTTTTGGCATTCAGCTGCCACATTTCATGAATGAAACATGCATCATTAGTAAGCATTATCCAAATGGATGTACCATGACAACAGGTAAAAGGTTTCGTCGCAATCAACACAATGTTGATAACTCTACCTTTTCGCTACAATCCTAGCTTAGTACGATGGTATGTTGCCATCCATGTATGTCTTCCTTGAAGACTTATTTAGTACCAATAGGCACAATGCCTTACGATACATCAACTAGTGTCTAAACATAGTTGATATACATTGAATCCATATCGGACATTATGGCACTTTGCCATAATAGGGAGTCGATACCTTGTATCACATCCTTATACGTAGTCAGTTGGTGTTCCTCAATAAGATTGACATCTTTATGAGGTGAGATCAGAAACCCATACCCCAGGTTGTTTTCTGATTCTCTCTGACTTACGTGGTTCTGGTGTATTCGAAGATTATTGGAATAGTTTCATCCTTGATGAACTATTTGTGTTCCATTAAGGATTCGACGCCTGGAATAATATTGCTCCGATTTTCATCGAGTTTTACTATCCTCCCACTTACCACTGCATATCGGTATTCCTCTTAGGAAAACCGTATGGTGAGCAACCATCTAATTGTTCTCTCGTGAGTTGTATAAGTAAAATACTTATGGTATCCCTAGGATAACCAACAATTGGCACTTATCCAATTTGGGTTTTAGTTTGGTATCATCCAAACATATGCCTAGCATACCCAAATATTCAGGAATTAGAAACTGGTTTCTTTCCTGTTCATATATAATATGATATCTGTTAAACAAATATTTATGGAACCTTTTTCAAAATAAGTTCTGCACTGTTTTGCGTATCCGTTGAAGGAAATGGTAGCTCAGAGCGACTAATGATTAGCCTTATCATGTCTAACATAATTCGGTTAATCATTTCAGACACACCGTCAAACTGACGTATTCCGGGAGGAGTCCTCATTGAAATAATACTATACTCTTTCAAGTATTTGAGAAACTCATTGCTTAAGTATTTTCATCATGGTCAAACCGTGATGGTTTAATACTTTAGCCGATCTGTTTTTTATTCTGTTTGGTTGAAACTGTGAAAGTTTCCGATTTGTGTTTCAAAAGAAACACATAACCATACGCGATGCCACATCCGTAAAGGTCACGAAATATTCATATCCAATCTAGCTTAGTTAGACATGGGCCCACTTGCTTCACTATGAACTAGGGCTAACAGATCGGTGGCACTGGCACTTTTACCAAGTAAATAGTGTTTTAGGCACTTTGCCCAATAAACTAAATTCGTAGACTTTATTTGAATAGAATCAAATTAGTCCTAGTACCCACTCTTCAAAAGTGTGGATATACGAGTCTTGTTTAAATGTGTCCCTGACAACAATGCCACATACAAGTTTCAACCTGATCAAATCAGTTTTGAGCTATTAGTTTGTCATGTTTTGAGATTTATTTATATTCTAAATATAAATTATGTTATTCACATCTAATGTGTTTATCTCAATATCATCTTTATATAATAAAACACTTTAGTGTTCTAGAATATAAAGGTATATCCGCAACGGATTGAACACTAATATAGAGATAATGTATCTAGTCAAACTAGCTACATTATAACAGTTTCCTAACTTAGGTACACACCCGAGGGTAGTTCTTAAATTTAGGAATCTACGGTTAAAACAACGATTTTCGTCCAGTTTCCAATTCGCAGATAAATCTCTATTAAAGTCAGTATCCTGTTCAAAACAAATTCTGAACATCAATACATATATTTATGTATCACACTAAGTATTTAAAAACCAATTTTAATACTAGTAGTGAACATATTTATGACAAACATATTTGAAGTCAGAGCCTTGCTCGTCTTCAATTCCTTCTTGGGATATGCCCTTTTATCTTCCCAGAAGATTATAATGATTTTGCCTTTGCCATTTTCAACATTCCAGTAGCCTTTGGCCAAGCCTCGGGTTTCTAGAATATCGAAGTAAGGTTCGCCTTGCGCTACTTGCCTAATTGCAAAGTTTGACTTTGTCTCATTGAGAATAGTCATTAATTCTCCAAGAATTATTTATTACAATTTAGTATTTCAAAGATCTAAAATAGATCCATGAAAATCCTTCAATTTCATTATCATACTTTAAGGATCTAATCCTTAGTTCTGATTCAGAAATTAAGGAGTCTACTTGACAAGTATAATGGATTAAGCACTAAAGTTATCATTACATGAATATTCCAAATATCATGTTCCACTTATTTGCTTAACTCCAGGCTTAGGCCTAATACGTTATTTTATCAAATAAAGTAACTTATTAGTTTCCAGGATCATCCTGAAATTTATTCCTAATTTGAAAAATTAAGTCGTTTAAATACATTTTCACCCAGGATTATGTTTTAAACACTAATCTTTCAATTATATCTTGATTCTAATAGTCCAACTATTTAATCAACGATTGGTGGTACTATATATTATAATGATTATTATAGTCCAACTATACAATCAAATATGATTTAAATTAATTAACCTCAATTACATTGATTACTATAATCCAATTATAAAATCAACTTAAAATTGAAATTAATTAATTCAAATATATTGATTACTATAATCCAATTATATAATCAACTATAATACAATCCAACTGTTTATTAAAACAACAATTTAAATATTAGTCCAACTAACATTTAATCTAACGACAAAATAATTTGAATGAGCGCGTATGGCAAGTAATTAAACGAATATTGCTAATTCAATTCTTGCCTCCCACTATTTTCGGCGAGCCTCTAACCCTCTGTCGAGTACTCGGGAAACCGCGTTTCCTAGTGGGCTAGGATCCCGTTAAATATCACACAATCTTGACTTTGGCCAATAAATTGTATGATAATTAACTAGGTAGATCTCTAAGATCGATTGGATCCATCCAATTCCTAGATCCGGTAGGGGGACATCCAAGTCCGAAACATATATCTTATATATGCCAATACATCCAATGTATTGCCTAACCTTTTTCCTCTGAATCAACTAAGCCTTGGCTTTGGCACAACAAACTTAGTGATCCCAGTTAAGCGCGACCCATTGACCATGAAAAGCTTCATAATCAATGTCGATGGACAAGAAGTGGTCTTGACTTTGGCCAACAAACCACAACTTGGACAAGACACTGCTATGGAACAAAGCCTTCGTGATTCAAACACATCTTCGACTGACAAAGGCCTTTACTTTGGCCAACAAACCAATGCCGTCTCGGATCTTGAATGAGAATCACTCAATGGAAGGAAAGACGCTTAATATTGAGCGAGGGTTTTTCACGTGCAAATTGGCAACCAATTTATTATCTTGTTAAGGTCTCATCATCTACACCTTAAGCATGCATTCTAAACACATAATAATCGCATATGAAAAAATTAATAATGATATGCGGATGGATACTTTACATTGATCCTAGATCAAATCTCTCTTTCTCTCTCCCGCTAGCACATGTATTTACTTCTACCCGTTACACTACACTTCTAAAGAAACCTCATTTACATTGAGGGGAATAGGTGAGAAGAGAATACAAAGAGTATAGAGGTGATAAGGCTGGATACGCAAGGTCCATTAATAAATCAAATTTATTACAATTTCTAAAATTGCCCCACCCATCTAATATCCATCCGATATACATTATTCATGCATCGCAACCATGTATTCACACAAGCATGTTATCAATCAATCTAATCCAATTAATTAATCTGATAATTAATGATAATCCAATGTTCAACAACGATTTGATTTTGCTCGAGTCAAAATCGTTTTGCGAATAAGTACTCAAAGTACGAATTCTTGAATTAAATTAAACTACAAAATTAAATCCAATTCAATTTGTTTTTAATACTAATTCACTATTTAATTCCAAATTAATATTATACTTTATTAACGAACCTTTACGACTTAAATTCCAAATTCAATCGTTAACGGGTCTCAAAGCCTGATTAACGTCCAACGTTTATTTAATTAAAGTCCAATGGGCTTTTATTAGTTTCTTTAAGGTGCGGACTTTTGGTCAACTCGGGTCAAAACCGATAACCAAAGTCCAATCCGGGATTTACCCCATAAGCCCAGAAATCAATTTTGGCCCATTAGGCCCAATTAAATAATTAAGGTCCATTGAGTCATAATTGGACTTTATGGATGCGTTTTGGGCCTATTGGATCCAACCAATTTTGCCTAAACCGATCTTTGTACAACAAAGCCCAAAAGCCCAATTACAACCTATAATGCCAAATCCAATTTAAGCCCAATTAATTAACTTATAAATTTCCAAATTCTATAATTAATTAACCTAAGTGTAATACACAATTAATCACCTACTTATATTTCTAAAACATCAATTAGCCTAATTAATCATGCACTTTAACAACACATAGTGTCCAACACATTTTTATCAAAATCAAACCCAATTTACATGCTTAAAGTCTCGGCAATTAGGGTTTTTCCAATCCGATTCGGTTTCAATCCAATTGAATCCACAATCATCATTTCCCAAATCAATTCAACTCATCCAATGAATCAAACAACAAAAATCACCTGAATTTTATTCTCTAAATTTTCGGCCAAGCCAACTTTTAAAGGAAATTGTTCCAAATCAAAATTCAATCCAATTGAACTTCAAAACAACATTACCCAATTATTTTAAGTCATCCAATGATCAAAAAACAAAAAATTACCAAGACAATTAGGGTTTATCATTTTCGGCCATGCCCAAAAATTTGGGGAAAAATGGATCCAATCCAATTTCATGAAATTGATCATGCACAACTTCAATTAATCAACATACAAGCATACTTAATCAATCAATTTAAACAAATCATGCTTCAATTGATTTTACCCAATTTCAAACCCTAACTTTTTCATGCTTGATAAAAGCTCAAGATACCATTGTTGGTTTCTAGATTAGGTCCCAAGATCATGAAATCAAGCAAGAAAAACGCATGAATACAACAAAAGAGAATGGCGGAAACATTACTCACAATGAACGGATTTTGCGACGCGAAGAACACAAGTATTCAAGCCTCTCAAACTCGCGGCAGTGAAGCTTCCTTGGCTGAGGGACTGCTCGAATTTTCTACTCTTGCTCCTTGAAGATTCAGCCATGGTAGACACCATTGAAGCTCCAAGCTTCAAGCTTCCAAAATGGTTCCATGCTCATGAAATGGCTGCCCTACACTTAGGATGACTCATGGTGTGTGCTAGCACTTTTGTTTTGCAACAAAACAACTTCTACTTCTTTATCTCTCGGCAGAACCAGAACAGAGAAGAAGAAGAAGATTGGTCTCTTAGACCGTGAGGGAGAGAGAGGAGGGAAAGAGGTAATACCGAAAATAAGAGAGAGAGAAAATGAAAAATGTAAATGGGTTTTTATATTTTCCAAAAAAATAATAAAAAACCATTTACCAATTTCAAAACCAAAAAAATTCAAAAGCAAAAAGCATAATTATGCTTTCAACTACCACATCAATCAATCACTCAAATTGTCACATCACTCAAAGTGACATGTGATTTGACGCTTGATGTGATTTAGATTTTACGCTCGATTTGACTTGCGTGCCGCACTCGAATTCGAAATGCAAATGCGCTCGCAAATAATCTCGGGCTGGGGTTCGCTAATTCCAAATTAACAAAATTTTCCGTCGCGACGCAATTAAATGATTACGCCTAGTGAAATCACTATTCACATCGCTAACGAATTAATTCTAAATTAACTCGTTCGCCCGAATTAAAATCTCATTTAATTCTGTGCGTCGAAATCCAATTTCGCATAATATATCAAATTTTATTTAATCGATTAATTCCAAATTAATCGTTCTCTCTCTTTAATTAATATTTTATCCCAGATTAAATATCTCCGCAATTAATCCCAGATTAATTTTCTCTCTCATCAAATTAATCCTAGATTAATTAAAGTGCGAGTCATACGTCATCGGTGAATCTTCGTGAAGAGACCCATGAGATCCCTGGATATGTTGGTAGTAAATTACGGTCGTCAGACTATCCGAAAACGTAAGTACCTCGTACTACGTTTGTACCGATTTACAAGACAAGGTTGGCTTCTAGCAAAGCGCCATGCCTACCCAATTCTCCAGAAATATCCTTACATGAATAGTGATCTATATCAAGCGTAGTATACCGTAGTAGTGTGTATGTCGACCCAGCATCAGATGTTCACGTGCTAGGCCTGGGCTGGAATTGTGTCTGCCCCGTACGAAGCACATATCGGATGTCTTGGCAATTAGTCTCTTTAATTGGATATACATGACATTGTCATAATATCCCGATAGCTCGAGCCATTTAAGAGAACAAGTTCCGTATCCTATGTGACCACATCTCCATATGACTGGAGTGATACTCCGTCTTAACATCACACCCAACACACTACGATTCTCAATATACCCAGCATTGGCGTACACAGAACCTGTTAAAGCCCTGGATGACCTCACCAAAGTATATTGATTGTGCAAGTCTCACGTTAAGACCAAATACACTTTACCCTGATTGCGGACTTCCCTAGACACATAGTCATACTACCCAATGGGATTCCGCAGGGGTCTATCCAGAGCGAAGCTGTTTCCCAACCCTTAGTAAAAACAACCTCCTATTACACTCTCATGAGTATCCTATACCCAAATATATGAGAACTATGCCGTTGTGCCCTCACAAACGCGCACAAGTGTAATACTAGTCTTTACATATTATCGATGTCCAATTTGATAATACTCTGAATAGGGATATTTAATGATTATCCTACGTGGAGATTCCTGTCTCATATCATTTCTCCGTCCAGGAACAAATCATAGGGACCTCCTATCATTTATTCTATCTGGTGATCTGATCACAAAGAAAGAGTGCAATTGTTAGACATTATGTCCCATAGCGTCACTGTTTGTAAATGATATTGTATTATTGTACAAAATTTAACTATGTAATAATGAAATTGCCTTTTGCCATTTTGTAAATATTATTTACTTTGATATATAAATGGCGAAAGTCCATATGATTAGTACTGGATTGAGATGATATGAGACAGTATCAATCCATAAAGGTTTAATCATTAAATATCCCTAGCCGTAGTATTATCGAGACTGGACATCGATAATGCGGAATAGACTAGTATTGCGCTTGTGCACGTTGTGAGGGCACAACGGCATAGTTCTCATATATTTAAGTATGGATACTTATGCAAGTGCGATAGGAGGTTGTGTTTTACCGATGGTACGGAAACAGCTTCGCTCTGGATAGACCCCGCGGAATCCCATTGGTAGTATGTCTAGGTGTCTATGGGAGGCCGCATTAGGGTAGGTGTATATTGTCTTAACCTGAGACTTACATCGCTAGTACTTGCGACAATCGGTAAACTTTGGTTTTGGTGGTTGGGACCTTAACCGGTTCTGTGTACACCTCTTCTGGGTTTATCGAGAATCGTAGTGTACTGGATGTGATGTCAAGAGATGGAAGTATCGCTTCAGACATATGGAGGTGATGATCACGCAGGACACAGAACTAGTACTCTATAAAAAGGTTGCAACCGTCGGGACAATATGACTAGGTCAGGATTGTCCGATTTTAAAGAGACTAGTTGCTTGATGTCCGATATATGTTTCGTACGGGGCAGACACATCTCCAGCCCCAGGCCTAGCATGTGATCATCCGATACTGGATCGATGTACGCAATACTACGGTATACTACGTTTGATATAGATCTATATTCCTATAAGAATATTTCTGGAGAATTGGGTAGGCATGGCGCTTTGCTAGAAGCCAACCTTGTCTTGTGAATCGGTAAGAACGTAGTACGAGGTACGTGCGTGTTCGGATTATCCGACGACCGTATTTACTGCCAACATATCCGGAGATCTCTTGGGTCGCTTCCCGAAGATTCACCTATGATATTTGATTCGAACTTAATTAATCTTGGATTAATTGCGGAGAAACTTTATCTCGGATAAAGTGCCTTATTTAGAGAGAGAGAACGATTAATTTGGAATTAATCAGTAAAATTATTATATTCGATATAATAATGAAATTCGATTTCGACGCGAAATTAAATTAGATTTTTAATTCGGGGCATACGAGTTAATTTAGAATTAATTCGTTAGCGACGTAAATAATAATTTCGCTAGGCGCGATTATTTATTTAAATTCGATTTAATTAACGTCGCGACGCAAGTTCGGTATTTCGGAAATATCGAACCCGAACTCGTGAGTGCACGTGGGCCCGCTTTCATTTGGAAACGTTGTGGGGCCCACATGACACATGTCATTATATGTATTATTTTATTGATAATGCATTGCATGGTGATAGTGATAATACACTCAATTGTTATGCATGGAATTTGAGTGTTTGACACTCTAAGCCTTTGCATGGTTTGTGTCATAGATTTATTATTATTTAATAAATATTATGGCATAAATATAAATTGATTTTTGGTATCAAAAATTAACAGAAAAAAAATCTCTCTTCTCTCTCTCACATTGCCGAAAACTGCATGCAGTTTTTTGGTCTTCATCTTCTTCATTTTGGTGCCAAAAGGCTTGAAGACTTGAAGATAGTGTGGTTGTTTGGAACATCTTCTCACATGCAAGGCTAGCACCTTCAGGGATCAAAAGAGGTGATATGGAAACCATCATAGAGCAAGGAATTCACAAAGCTGGAGCTTTCCACCTTCTTCTCCTCTTGGCCGAATCAATCAACACTTGGAGCTTCCATTTTGGTTTGATTTTCTTCATCAACAAAGCATTGTAAGTATGATTCACCATACTTCAAAGTTAAATATATATTCATTTATTGTATTTCAAATGCTTATCTTTCCTTGGGACATATTATAGAAACCAACAATGGTATCATGGAGCCATGGTTAACATGAAATACTTTAGGTTAAAATTTGACAAAATTGGTGAAGCATGTTCTTGTGAAATTTGATGAATGAGTATGCTTGCTGTATATAGAATGATGTTACATGGAATCAATTTATGAAAAATGCATTGGATGATTTTTCCCAAAAAATTAACCTTGGCGAATGGTATGTAGAAATTGATGAAGCATGTTCTTGTGAAATTTGATGAATAAGAATGCTTGCATGTATATAGAATGATGTTACATGGAATCAATTTTATGAAAAATGCATTGGATGATTTTTTCCCAAAAATTCAACCTTGGCCGAATGGTATGATAAAATTGGTTGAAGCATGTTCTTGTGAAATTTGATGAATAAGAATGCTTACATGTATATAGAATGATGTTACATGGAATCAATTTTATGAAAAATGCATTGGATGATTTTTTCCCCAAATTCATGCCTTGGCCGAATGTGTTGCTACTTGGAGTGGATTGGAATTTTTTGTGTTTAAGATCATTGGATGACTTAGAACGTGTACGGGACGTAGATTAGTAATTCAATCGGATTGAAAAACAAATCGACACAAAAAAAACTCACCTTGGCCGAATGTACAAGGACATGAAAAGGAGTTGATTTTTTGTTAAAATTAATGTTGGACATTTATTTTGAACAATACATGATTAATAAATTAAATGGGTATTTTTGAAATATTTGGTTTAATGTATTAATCTTGGTATTACACTTTAATTAATTGGACTTTAATGTTTGGAATATTAAAATTTAATAATGGCTTTAATAATTTAATTGGGCCTTATGGGCTTAAAATTGGTTTTATGGCATTAAGGGTGATTCCTTATTTGGGCTTTGGTAATTGGGTTTGACCCATATTGACCAAAGCCCAAGCCTTATAAAAAATGAAAGCCCATTTGACTTGAATTAAATTAAACATGGATGTTAGTTGGGCTTTGAGGCCCAATAAGATTAGATTTAGAATCTAAGTCTTTAAAGCACATTAAAAGTGTAAACATTTAATTTGGAATTAAATAATTGAATTAGTATTGAATACGAATTAAATTAGATTTAATAAGTAGTTCGATATAATTCGCGAATTCGTACCCTATGTACTTATTCTCAATCGAGTTGGACTCGCGCGCAAAATCAAACCGTTGTTTGAACATGGATGATCACTTTAAACAAAGACTAATTAATTGGATTAGATTGGTTGTAAAAGCATGTCTTGTTTGAATATATATGTATGTGATGAATGAATAGTGTATATCAGATGGATATTAGAAGGGAAAGGGTAATTTTAGAAATTATTGTAAATTTGGAATTTATAAATTGGACCTGCGTGTCCAGCCTTATCTCTTTATCTCTTGTTATTCTCTTCTCACCTAATTCCCCTCAATGTAAATGAGGTTTCTCTTATTGTATTATGTAATTGGGTAGTAGTAGAATAGTGTAGGGGGAGATTGAAAGGGAGTGATTTGTTCTAGGAACAAGTTGTTTATATATCCATCCGCATATCACTATTACTTTACTTTACGCGCTTTATGATGTTTTAGAAGCATGCTTAGGGTGTATGATGATGAGACCTAACAAAGATAAATAAATTGGTTGCCAATTACGCGGAAAATCCCTCAATTTATATTAAGCGAATATCCTTCCATGAATGGTTCTTGTTCAAGATCCGAAGTTGGCATTGGTTTGTTTGACCAAAGTCAAGACCTTGTCAATCAAGGATGTACTTGAATCATGAGAGTTTTGTTGCATATCGGTGTCTTGTCCAAATCGTGATTTTATTGGCCAAAGTCAAGATCACTTTTTGTCCAACGACATTGATACGAAACTTTCCTCGTCAATGGGTCCCGCTTAACTGGAATCATTAGGTTTGTTTTGGCCAAAGCCAAGGCCTAGATGATTCGGAGGAAAGGGTTAGGAAAATGTAATGGTTACATTGGCATTATACATATGTTTCGGACTTGGATGTCCATCTAACCGGATCTAGGAATTGGATGAGATCCAATTGATCATGGAGATCTACCTAAGTTAAATAGCATACAATTTTTATTGGCCAAAGTCAAGGTTGTGTGTTATTTAACGGGATCCTAGCCCACTAGGAAATTCGATTTCCCGAGTTTCTCTACAGAGGGTTAGAAACTTGAAGAAAATAGTGGGAGGCTATTATTGAATTTGCAATTTCGTTCAGATACTTAGCCTTACACGTCTTTCAAAATTATTTCGTCAATATTTTTAAATAATTAGTTGGACTAATATATTGTTATTTTACTTGTAACAGTTTGACTGTACCCATAACATCGTTGACTTTATAGTTGGACTATAGTTGTCAAGATGATTGGCAAAGGTAATATCCGCGACATATGGGCGATAATGTCTTCAAAGGGACAAACTTTGCCGACTGGGAAATGAACCTCAAGATAGTGCTTGGGGCTGAGAGGATACTGTATACTATTCAGAGACCCCTCCCGCCTGAACCCACTGAGCCACTGGAGCTAGAGTTATGGAAGACTCATAGTGACGATTGTGACCAAGCTCAGTCAGTTATGCTAGCTGCAATGACCCAGCATTTCAGACGCCAGTACAGGGACTTGGATCCCTATAACATGATGGCAAGATTGCGTGATCTTCACCGCACCAATAAGCGAATGAAGAGGTACGAGCTAGTAAGGAAACTCTTCCGCTCCCGGATGACAGACGGCGCATCAGTTGAGGCCCACGGGACTCAAATGATCGCCGATATTGATGAGTTGGCCAATATGGGAATAGTCTTGGAGGCTGAGCTGACTATAGATATGATCTTGCAGTCACTTCCTGATACTTGGAAACAAATCATAATCAACTATAAGTTGATGGATACAGATGACACTCTTGGAGAGCTGTTATCGTTATTGAAGGAGTC
Organism: Zanthoxylum bungeanum; assembly: GCA_019454045.1. Lineage (NCBI taxonomy): Eukaryota > Viridiplantae > Streptophyta > Magnoliopsida > Sapindales > Rutaceae > Zanthoxylum > Zanthoxylum bungeanum. The sequence goes on along the minus strand of SKCR01036450.1, from coordinate 22,865 downwards.
CGAAAGGGAACTCCTAAAGGGGAGCAAGGCGAGGCGCATTATGCATCGACCTCTCATGCACCAAAGGCTAGGCCCAAGGCAATTGGAGGTGCGAGGAAAGAAGAAGTTCAAGAACAAGGGCAAAGGCAAGTTGACAGTGGCTTCTAGGAAGCCAAAGGACAAATCTCGCGACATCTGCCTCAACTGCGGCAAGAGGGGTCACTGGAAACGTGACTGCCAAATGAGCTGTGCAGAGGGAGGATATCAAGGCTGGCAAGGCTATCGCCTCTGGTATGTTTGTTATTGAGATAAATATGATACTTCTAGTTTAAAAATTGGATTTTTTGATTCTGGTTGTGGTGCTCCTATTTGTACTGATGTGCAGGATCTGCATGATAGCAGGATGCTGGCGTCAGGGGAGATGGATCTACGGGTCGGAAACGGAACACCAGTTGCTGTTTTGGCCGTAGGGACTTTTGTTTTAGAACTACCCTCAGGGCATGTACTTAAACTTTTGAACTGTTATTATGTGCCTAGTTTAACTAGGAATATTATATCTGTATCCTTGTTAACCCAGCAGAGTTACACTTTTGTATTTAGAAACACTGGGTGTTATTTATATAAAAATGATGCAGAAATTTGCACGGCTGTTGCAAATAACGGTCTTTATATTTTGAATACAAGAATCTCCATAAAATGACAAACAAAAGGCTCAAAAGGAGTAATCTAAAAGATGAAGCTATATGTGGCATTGTCGTCTAGGACACATTAACAAGACTCGCACATCCACACTTTCGAAGAGTGGGGTACTTGGACGAAATTTGATCCCAATTCATATGACGTCTGCGAATCTTGTCTTTTAGGCAAAAATGCCTAAATCACCTTTTAGCGGTAAAGGTGAACGTGCCACAGAAACTGTTAGCTCTCGTTCATACTGACGTATGCGGGCCCATGTCTAGCCAGGCTAGGAGGTGGATTTCACTACTTCGTAACCTTTACAGATGATGCATCTCGTTACGGTTATGTGTATCTTATGAGACACAAGTCGGAACTTTTGAGAAATTCAAAGAGTTTCGACACGAAGTGGAGAAACAAACAGGGAAGAGGAAGAGTATTAAGACATTACGGTCAGACCGTGGTGCGCGAACTTACTTTATGAGTTTCAGATTACTTGAAAGAAATGGTATTCTTTCACAGTGGACTCCTCCTGGAACACCGCAATTAAACGGTGTGTCCGAACAGAGGAAACCGCACCTTGTTGGACATGGTAAGGTCAATGATGAGTCGCACGGAGGCTACCAATATCCTTCTGGGGATACGCATATTAACCAGTGCTATATTATTTTGAATAAAGGTACCGTCGAAGTCTGTTGAACACTCCATATGAGATATGGACAGGAAGGAAACCAGGTTTCTCTTCCTAAAGATTTGGGGATGCTGGGCAATGTTAAACGTTTGGAAAAGTACCAAACTTGAACCCAAAACTGATAAATGCCTTTTTGTAGGATATCCTAGGGAAACCAAAGGATATTACTTCTATCACCCACAAGAGAAAAAGTATTTGTTTTGCTCTACAAGCATTTTCCTTGAGAAGGATTTTTATAAATGCATGGAGTGGTAAGTGGGAGGAAAGTAGAACTCGATGAAGATCGTAGTGATACTGTTCCTGGCAATGAATCAACGACGGAACATGAACAGACCATCCGGGACTGAGTCGTACCACAACTTCACATACACAAGACCACCGTAGGTCGGAGAGAGTCAGAACAGTACCTGAGAGGTATGGGTTCCTGATCTCACCTCATGTAGATATTAATCTTATTGAGGATAATGAACCGGCTACGTATGAGGAAGCGATACAAAATATCGATTCCGCTTTATGGCAAGATGCCATGAAGTCCGAGATGGATTCCATGTACGCCAACCAAGTTTGGACACTGGTTGATGCACAGAAGGCATAAAGCCTATTGGATGCAGATGGATCTTCAAGAAGAAGACCGACATGGATGGCAACGTACAAACGTACAAAGCTAGGCTTGTAGCGAAGGGATATCGTCAACAATATGGTATTGATTATGACGAAACCTCTCACCCGTTGCCATGATTAAATCCATTCGGATAATGCTTGCAATAGCTGCATATTTCGATTACGAGATATGGCAGATGACGTTAAAACCGCTTTCCTTAACGGAAACCTTTTTAGAGGATGTTTATATGCAACAGCCTGACGGTTTTATCGTACCTAGACTTGCAAACAAGGTTTGTAAGTTAAATCGATCCATTTATGGATTGAAGCAAGATCACGGTCATGAATCAGCGTTTTGATGAGATCATTAAAAGAATATGATTTCGTGCAAAACGCAGATGACCCTTGTGTATACAAGAAGGTTAGTGGGAGAGCACTTACTTTTATTGTCCTTTTATGTCGACGACGTATTGCTTATAGGCCAATGACATTCCCATGCTAACGTCGGTGGAATGTGATGTGAAAGCTTGGCTTTCATTAAAATTCTCCATGAAAGATCTGGGAGAAGCAGCCTTTATTCTTGGAAAAGATCTACGGGGATAGATCTAGAAAGCTGCTTGGACTCTCCCAGAGTACATACATTGATAAAGTGTTGAAGCGATTCAACATGGGAACAATCCAAGAGGGGATTGGTTCCAATGGTACGGGTACCTCTCTGTCTAAGGACATGTGTCCTAAGACTCAGGAAGAGAGAGCGAGACAACATGAGTCGATTAACGTTCGCCTCGGCAGTCGGATCGATCATGTATGCCATGATATGTACACGACCTGATGTCTCATATGCTTTGAGCATGTGCAGTCGCTATCAGGCCGATCCAGGTGAAGGTCACTGGATAGCAGTTAAGAATATCCTTAAGTATCTTAAACGAACTAAGGATTCTTTCTTAATTTATGGAGGTGGAGAACTTGCGGTATCTGGGTATACCGATTGCAAGTTTCCAAACCGACAAGGATGACTACAGGTCGCAATCCGGGTACATTTTTTGTTTGAATAACGGAGCAGTGAGCTGGAAATTCCAAGCAAGATACTGTTGCCGATTCAACAACAGAAGCGGAGTACATCGCTGCATCTGAAGCAGCAAAGGAGGCAGTTTGGATCCGAAAGTTCCTAATCGGATTAGGAGGAGTAGTTCCGTTAGCAGCTGAGCCCGTTCATTGTATTGTGACAATAACGGGGCTTATAGACAGGCTAATGAACCAAGGTCTCATCAACGGTCCAAGCATGTTCTTCGACGTTACCATCTGATTCGGGAGATTATACATCGTGGCGATGTAAAAGTCGAGAAGGTCACATCAGATGACAACATTGCAGATTCGCTGACGAAGGCTGTTCTTCAGCAAGTTTTTGAACGACACATACATAGTTGGGTATTAGATGCTTGAGTGACTGGCTATAGGCCAAGTGGGAGATTGTTAGACATTATGCCCATAGCGTCACTGTTTGTAAATGATATTGTATTATTGTACAAAATTAACTATGTAATAATGAAATGCCTTTTGCCATTTTGTAAATATTATTTACTTTGATATATAAATGGCGAAAGTCCATATGATTAGTACTGGATTGAGATGATATGAGACAGTATCAATCCATAAAGGTTTAATCATTAAATATCCCTAGCCGTAGTATTATCGAGACTGGACATCGATAATGCGGAATAGACTAGTATTGCGCTTGTGCACGTTGTGAGGGCACAATGGCATAGTTCTCATATATTTAAGTATTGGATACTTATGCAAGGCGCGATAGGAGGTTGTGTTTTACCGATGGTACGGGAAAACAGCTTCGCTCTGGATAGACCCCGCGGAATCCCATTGGTAGTATGTCTAGGTGTCTATGGGAGGCCGCATCAGGGTAGGTGTATATGGTCTTAACCTGAGACTTACATCGCTAGTACTTGCGACAATCAGTTAAACTTTGGTTTTGGTGGTTGGGGACCTTACCGGTTCTGTGTACACCTCTTCTGGGTTATCGAGAATCGTAGTGTACTGGATGTGATGTCAAGATGGAAGTATCGCTTCAGACATATGGAGGTGATGATCACGCAGGCAGAAACTAGTACTCTATAAAAGGTTGCAACCGTCGGGACAATATGACTAGGTCAGGATTGTCCGATTTAAAGAGACTAGTTGCTTGATGTCCGATATATGTTTCGTACGGGGCAGACACATCTCCAGCCCCAGGCCTAGCATGTTGATCATCCGATACTGGATCGATTGTACGCAATACTACGGTATACTACGCTTGATATAGATCTTATATTCTATAAGAATATTTCTGGAGAATTGGGTAGGCATGGCGCTTTGCTAGAAGCCCTTGTCTTGTGAATCGGTAAGAACGTAGTACGAGGTACGTGCGTGTTCGGATTATCCGACGACGTATTACTGCCAACATATCGGAGATCTCTTGGGTCGCTTCCCGAAGATTCACCTATGATATTTGATTCGAACTTAATTAATCTTGGATTAATTGCGGAGAAACTTTATCTCGGATAAAGTGCCTTATTTAGAGAGAGAGAGAACGATTAATTTGGAATTAATCAGTAAAATTATTATATTCGATATAATAATTGAAATTCGATTTCGACGCGAAATTAAAATTAGATTTTAATTGGGCATACGAGTTAATTTAGAATTAATTCGTTAGCGACGTAAATAATAATTTCGCTAGGCGCGATTATTATTTAAATTCGATTTAATTAACGTCGCGACGCAAGTTTCGGTATTTCGGAAATATCGAACCCGAACTCGTGAGTGCACGTGGGCCCGCTTTCATTTGGAAAGTGTGGGCCCACATGACACATGTCATTATATGTATTATTTTATTGATAATGCATTGCATGGTGATAGTGTATAATACACTCAATGTTATGCATGGAATTTGAGTGTTTGACACTCTAAGCCTTTGCATGGTTTGTGTCATAGATTTATTATTATTTAATAAATATTATGGCATAATATAAATTGATTTTTGGTATCAAAAATTAACAAGAAAAAATCTCTCTTCTCTCTCTCACATTGCCGGAAACTGCATTGCAGTTTTTTTGGTCTTCATCTTCTTCATTTTGGTTGCCAAAAGGCTTGAAGATAGTGTGGTTGTTGGAACATCTTCTCACATGCAAGGCTAGCACTTCAAGGGATCAAAAGAGGTGATAGGGAAACCATCATAGAGCAAGGAATTCACAAAGCTTGGAGCTTTCCAACTTCTTCTCCTCTTGGCCGAATCAATCAACACTTGGAGCTTCCATTTTGTTTGATTTTCTTCATCAACAAAGCATTGTAAGTATGATTCCGCCCATACTTCAAAGTTAAATATATATTCATTTATTGTATTTCAAATGCTTAATCTTTCCTTGGGCATATTATAGAAACCAAACAGCAATCTCCTTTGTCACATAGTTAATTTGTACAACAACACCGTGATCTGTACAAATAGTGACGCTATGGGTCATAATTGTCCAACAATAGGCGGTATCCTGATTAAGTCAGATTTAATTAATTCCAACCGACCATATAAGTGGTATCCCATGAAGTCCGGTTAAAATAAATTTAATTAAGTCCAACCGAACATAAAGGCGGTATCCAATTATGTCAGGTTTTAAGATGATTTATATATTATAGTTGAGGGAGATTATTTTAAATTATAATAATAAAAAGCTTCACCCTTTCCCAATAGTAAATTAACTACTGAACATAAAAGAAATAAAAAGTTAATAAAATAAAACTAATTACTGAAAATAAAAGTGCATAATTAAAAGTGCAAAAAGTAAATAAATAAATAAATTAAAAATACTTAATTTAAATTACAAAAACTTAAACAAACAAGATACAATCCTTAATCCCTTATTTGGAACTCTAGGAAGGTATGAAAATTCAAATGAATTCGGCCTGAATTTATAGGCATAGCCAGGTATCTCACATTGCGACACGCGCAACCTTGCGCGTCGCGACTCATTGTAGATTTCTGCAATATGGCACGCGAGTTCCGGAGAGGATGACACGTTTTCGGGGCTTCATCGGCAGCCCAATTATTGTGTCGGTGTTGCGACATGTAAAGTTAGTGCGCGTCACGACGCTGACGTCAGCAAAGATGTGGATTGTCGGTAGCATGTGATGGTTACATGTGGCGTGAATCACGTCAGTAGATTTGCTATTATGTTGACACATGGCAGGCGCATGTTAGCAATGGTGCATGATAGCAAAACTTCTCTGATTGGTCCACGTGTCCGGCGCATATGAGCAGTCTCCGGCGCAAGTTAGTAGACGACACATTTTAGCACGACATATTTTAGCAAACGACGCATTTTAGTAGGAAATTTACATTTTTGCCCTTTTTGTCCGTTTTCTGCTGTTTTGGCCCCGAATTGCCTCCAGAGAGTCCTGTTATTATATTTATCTACAAAATACCATAAAACACATCAAAATATTCACAAAACTCAAGAAACTTTACAAAATATTAAGTCAAAGGAGTGGGAAATAGTGATCTATTTACCACTCATCACACCCCGAAACCTAATATTTTGCTAGTCCTCAAGCAAAACAATAAAATAACATAAACATCTTTAAAATAAAATTAAACTAAGCCACTTTCGTAGGGATCACGATTGCATTTATCATATGCAACAAGCTTTTAAACCCCTAGGTGTCCCTAGTGGATGAGTTGCAGTCTCGTGAGGGCTTACAACAACGATACCCATAAACGTCAATATAAAACTACTGCACACAAAAGCAAAAAGACAAGAGAAAAGAGAATAAACAAGTTAGTGACTAAACAAGTGAAACTTCTTATCCAAGTTTGTAGTTGTTTTCTTTCATTTTAAATTACCGAATAAGTAAATTCTCCGATTATTCTTACCATTCTCCATATACACAATCAACAAAGTATTAGTCAAATCATTGTGCCCACAATATTCATAAGTGTAGTTGAGAAGAGAGTAATATTTTTGACCTTTTTTAGCAATGTAATATTTTTTCTGATTTTACCATTTTTTATTTTTGCATAAAATAAAGAAAGCAACATCTTCAATCCATGTAACGAGCTTTGGGAGAGTGACTCCCAAACCAGTTGGCTTTAGGGCACTAGGTTTTAAGACACCCCTACAGACTTAATTACTCGGATTTTATATGTCTATTTTTATTTTAATAACATCTTTGATCCATGTAGCGAGCTTTGGGTCACTGACTCCCAAACCAGTTGGTTTTAGGGCACTAGGTGTTAAAGCACCCCTACGGACCTAATTACTCGGATCTCAGATATAAATTTTAATTTTTTTATATATCCCATCTCTTTTTTTAGATGCTTCCTCCAATTAAACTAGAGCATAAAATATTTCAAACTTTTCAAATACAACTCATGTATGTATGTTACCATGTATGTTTATAATACCTGTCAACTGAGCATATGAAGATCCATTTTAGTCAGTTTTATGGAGAATTTACAATAAATAATTCAAAAGGAAATAAACAAAAATTAACTTGTTATGAAATAGGTTGAGATACGTCTCAGGAGTGGAAATTCCTTACACAACTATCTCACACCAATTTCACCCGATTAGTCAAGTTAAAAACAAAAAAACACAAAATAATTTTTTTTTGAATAAAAAAAAAACACAATAAAAACAAGATACTAGTCAACTATTCTCCTCCCCCAAACCTAAATAAGACACTGTCCCCAATGTCTTAAAAAGTAGAAGAAGAGTTTAGAAAACACTACCTGGTTAGCTGATATTCTAGAAAATTAAAGGTAAATATCCAAATTTATCTGACGCTTATGACCATGATCATTATCGGACCAGATTATCTTAGAAAAGATAGGGTCAATTTGTGGTTCAAAGTCTAAGATTTGGTCAATTAAATCTTAGGCAGTTCTGGTTGTGAAGAGGATTTCTTTTACAGGTTTTGACACGAACCAATTTCTCTGGGCATCATCAAGAAACACACAAAGAAAATCATAAAATCCATCAGCATTAAATAGTCCCATCGGTTTTTGGTGTATGTTCAAGTTCGCCCAAGATAGCACAGTAAAAATTTCCTCCATCGTGCCCAAGCCACTTGGCAAAGCAATAAAAGCATCAGCATGGTTAATCATTTCCACCAGTCATTCAGACATACCTGGAAGGATCAGTTCCTCTCCGTTTGATGGTCCTATAAGATTTTCCTCTGCCAAAGGTTTTGGGATGATTCCCAGAACTTGACTACCTCCTTCCCGTACTGCCTTTGAAACGATCCCCATTAGTCCAAGATTGCCTCCACCATATACTAAGTGCATATTCCTTTTAGTTATGACTCGACCCAATTCTTGTGCTGCAGCAACAACTCTGGCTTAGAACCCACACTAGTACCGCAGAACACACAAATGTTTACAACTCGTTTTCTTGAAGTGGCTTCCATTTTTATATTTCTCAACTCTGGATGTCTTCAAGAGTGCAATGATGAGTTGAATTTATAAAACCTGAAAAAGGGTGAGTAATAATAGCACTAGTACCTGCGGAATGAAAATTATTAGTTAAACAGTAAAATAAATCATGAAAGTCAAAATGTCTGGATCCTGTCGGAGAAAATAAAAGAAAATAACAAAACAAATCACAATTATTAATTAAAGACAAAAAGAAAATAATATTTACAGGAAGTAACAGCTTGATTGACATCTATGCGTCAGGGACAAGCTTCCCATCCAATTTTCTTATAAATTGGCAAACATGGTCTTTTAAAGTCAGATTCCCAAGACTAAGTTGTTGTCTTTCTTTCGAAATTGTGTATATAACATGTGAATTGCATGATGCACATATCCACTGGAATGCGTCTCAATAGTCTTAGATATGTCATCTAAAGACTCTTTACTCAAGCCATCCCTAATGAATTTAATTTTATCTTCACGGTTATCAGACACCATTCCTAAAGAACTACAATGAGTATTACATGTCATACGAGCACATTTATAGCAAACACCCATTCTTTTAGCATAGATGTTTCTTCCTAAACCAGGCAAATATGAAACAAAAGAGTTAGAGGACTCACCTGCCAATCGGACCCGTGCTTCAATAATCCAACGAATGTCATTAGGAATACCTTTGATCATCAGAAGTCTCATTCGTTCAAAGCGAGCTTTGTAGACTTTCATAAGAGAGTTTTGAGGGAGAGAAGGAAATTACTTGTGAAGATTTGCGAGAACGTCTTCCATCCTGAAATGACTTTACCTGCAAAAATTAAACACACAAAAATAAAACACACCAAATCACAATATATACACAAATTACATGGGTTGCCTCTCTGCTAGCTCTAAGTTTAACGTCGTCAGCTAGACATGACTACCCGAAAGTTTAGGCTGGATCTGAAAGTGTGACACTTTCTTTTTATCGCTCAAATGATTCTCCCCAGTAGTGCGTAACAAGCTGATTGTTAACTTTGAATGTTTCATTGGTGTTGGGATCAAGTAACTCAACAGCTCCATATGGTAAAACCTGAGTGATCACAAATGGACCTGACCACATTGATTTCAACTTTCTAGGGAAACGTTTCAACCTTGAATTATATAACAACACCTGCTGCCTTGGTTCCAGTTGTCTGCGCACTATTTTTTGTTCATGCCATTTTTTGGTCTTTTCTTTGTATAATCTGGCATTCTCATAAGCCTGTAGGCGAAATTCCTCCAATTCATTGAGTTGGTGGAGTCGTTTCTCTCCTACTACTTGTAGATCAAGATTTAACTTCTTCAGTGCCCAGTACGCTTTGTGTTCAAGATCCACTGGCAGATGGCACGCTTTCCCAAACACCATTCGATATGGGGACATGCCAATGGGTGTCTTGTAAGCTGTCCGGTAGGCCCTATAATATGTCATCCAGTTTTTCAGACCAGTCCTTTCTTGTTTATCCAACGGTTCTCTCCAAGATTCTTTTGATCTCCCTGTTTGAAACTTCAACCTATCCATTTGACTGTGGATGGTAGGCAGTGGCAACTTTATAAGTAACTCTGTATTTGGATAGGAGTGCATCGAAATATCTGTTGCAGAAATGTGTTCCACCATCACTGATAATCGCCCGAGGTGTTCCGAAGCGAGTGAAAATATTCTTTTTAAGGAATTTAATCACCACTTTTGAAGCATTTGATGGTAGTGCAATTGCTTTAACCCATTTGGAGACGTAGTCTACTGCAATTAGTATGTACAGGTTTCTGAATGATGGAACAAAGGGTCCCATAAAATCAATTCCCCATACATCAAATATCTCCACTTCCAGAATGTTTTACAGAGGTCCTTCATTTCTCCTTGATATATTTCCCGTTCTCTGACACCTGTCACATTGAAGAGCAAATAAGTAAGCATCCTTAAAAAGAATGGGCTAGAACAAACCTGATTGTAGGACTTTGGCTACGGTTTTATTCCCGCTGAAGTATCCGCCATATGGTGATGAATGGCAATGTTGTAGAACACTATTGACCTCCTCCTATGGAACACAACGTCTCAGTAATTAATCAGCACCGCATTTGAACAGGTATGGTTCATCCCAGACATAATGCTTGACTTCTTTGAAGAACTTCTTCCGTTGTTGATGTGTCCATTCCAACGGCCATTTTTCAGATACTATGTAGTTGACATAGTCAGCATACCAAGGGACATCATGTTGTTTCATGACAAACAACTATTCATCTGGAAATGTTTCTTTGATTGTTAGTTCATTGCTAGCTATTTCTCCATTCTCAAGCCTTGATAAGTGATCTGCCACTTGGTTCTCTGTCCCTTTCCTATCTCAGATTTCCACGTCAAATTCTTGCAGTAGAAGAACCCAATGGATCAATCTAGGTTTGGCATCTTTCTTCGTGATCAAATATTTGATTGCTGAATGATCTGTGTAGACCACCTCTTTGGGACCCAGCAGATAGGAGCAGAATTTATCAAAAGCCAACACAACTGCAAGCAACTCTTTTTCAGTGGTTGTGTAGTTGAGTTAAGCTTCATTCAGAGTTCTGCTGGAGTAGTAAATGGTATGGAAAATTTTTGCTTTGCGTTGTCCCAAAACTGCACCTACAACAAAATCACTAGCATCGCACATCACCTCAAATGGAAGGGTTCAGTCCAGTGCTACTATGATAGGGGCAGAGACCAGCTTCTTGTTTAAGATCTCAAAAGCTTCTTGGCATTCTTTGGTGAAGTTGAAAGGCACATCTTTCTCCAGAAGATTGCACAGAGGTTTAGCAATCTTTGAGAACTCTTTGATAAATCTCCTGTAAAAGCCTGTATGTCCGAGAAAACTCCTAATCTCCTTAACAAATATTGGTGGAGGTAGTTTTTCAATTGTCTCGATCTTTGCTTTGTCTACCTCGATTCCCTTTTGTGAAATCCGATGTCCCAGGATAATACCTTCATGCACCATGAAGTGGCATTTCTCACAGTTGAGTACCAGATTTGTATCTTCACATCTTTGTAATACCTTTTTCCAGATTTTGCAAGAAGTGGTCGAACAAGTCTCCAAACGTAGAGAAATCATCCATGAAAACTTCCATACTTTGTTCCAACATATCTGAGAAGATGGCCATCATGCAACGTTGAAATGTAGCAGGAGCATTACATAATCCAAATGACATCCTGCGGAAAGCAAAAGTATCATACAGACATGTAAAAGTGGTATTCTCTTGATATTCTGGGGCAATGGCAATCTGATTATACCACGAGTATCCATCCATAAAATAATAGAACTCATGTCCCGCCAATCTGTCTAACATCTGGTCAATGAATGGCAGCGGAAAATGATCTTTCTTTATTGCTTTGTTCAGCTTCCTGTAGTCCATGCTTACTCTCCATCCAGTCACTGTTCTTGTTGGAATCAGATCATTCTTTTCATTTGTGACTACATTAATTCCTTCTTTTCTTTGGCACACATTGCATATGACTCACCCAAGTGCTGTCAGAGATGGGGTAAATGATGCCAACATCCAACCATTTGATAATTTCTTTCTTCATGACCTCCTTCATGATTTGATTTAGTCTCCATTGATGCTCCACTATGGGTTTGTACTCATCATTCATCAGAATCTTGAGCATGTAAAATGATGGACTAATGCCTCGAATGTCTGATATAGTCCAGCCAATGGCTTTCTTGTGTTCTCATAACACTCTCAGCAACTTATCTTCCTCCTCCAATGTTAGCGAAGAAGAAATAATCTTAGGTAATTCAAAAGAGTTTCCTAAGAATGCATACCTGAGATGGCTCAGAAGTAACTTTAGCTCTAGCTGTGGTGGTTCTTCAATCAAAGGCTTGATTCGCTCTTTCTTCGATAGTTCCAGACTTTCCACACATGGTGTCGATTTGAAGCGAAATGGTCTGTCAAGATAGTTGATACATTCCAGAATTTCAGCATCTAGCTCACTATCAGTCATGTTGGTGATGCAAGCTTCAAGTTTATCTGTGGGAGGTGGTATTGCATCAGTATCCTGGATGATACCATTTACAACATCAATTCTGAAAAATTCTTCTTCCTTTTCATCACTCGGGAATTTAATGGCTTTGAAAACATTGAAGGTAACTTCTTGGTCCTACAATTTTATGGTTGGTTCTCCTTTTTGTACATCAATAACAGTTCGACCTGTAGCCAAGAATGGTCTTCCAAGAATAATAGGTACATCTTTGTCTTCCTACATGTCAGGGATAATGAAATCTGCTGGGATAATGAAATCTTCAACTACACCACTTAGAAATGCGAGTGTTCTATCCGCAAGTTGCAGAGAAACTGAGGTGGGCATTGCTTCTCCAATCTGTAATTTCCTGTAAATCGAAAAAGGCATCAAATTAACACTAGCACCTAAATCGCATAAAGCTTTACCGATGTAATGTTCTCCAATGGTGCATGGGACAGTGAAACTACTAGGATCTTTCGACTTTGGGGGAAGTTTCCTCTGAATGATGGCGCTACATTCTTCTATCAATGCTACTGTCCCGTAACCTCCCAATCTCCGCTTTCGTGAAAAAATATCTTTCATGAATTTGACATAGCTGGGCATTTCTTCCAATGCTTCTGCCAATGGAATGTTGATATGCAGTTTTTTGAATACCTCCAAAAATCGAGCAAACTGCTTGTCCAATTTACTTTTCTGGAGTCGCTGTGGAAAAAGGTGGAGGTGGAGTGAGTCTTTCTCGATCTTTTTCCTTTGCTTCTTTTTCCTCCATCTGTGGAACTGCTTCTTTTGGAACTTCCTCAATGGATGCCTTGATTCCTACATCTTTATTGATTTTAGTACCCCTTTTCAAAGTAATGGCTTGACATTACTCATTCTCTCGGTTCCTTGGATTTGGTTCTGTGTTTCTAAGAAGGTTACCTGGCGGTCTGTAACTCTGAGCATTGGCCAGTTGTCCAATTTGATTTTCCAGTGCCTTTATAGAAGCTGATTGGCTTTGAAACATATCATCATATTTTTTTTAACTGAGCTAGCACTTCCACTATTCCTAGTTGTTTTTCATGCTCCTAGCCTTTATTCTGCTTTTGGAATCCGGGCGGTGGATTGTTCATTTGCTTTGAATTGTTGCTCCATGTGAAATTGGGGTGATTCCTCCAACCTGGGTTGTAGTTGTTAGAATATGGATGGTTTCCCTATCTGTTGAAATTGTTGACATAATTCACAGTCTCTTTACTTTGGTGGTATGATTATGTCTCTGGTGCTCCTCCATATGGTGAACTTATTGATCCAATATTGCTTTACGTGCTAAGAGTTTCCATGAATTTTCATACTTGATCCAGCTTGTCATTCACTACTGTGTTGGCTCTAACTTCATAGATTCCTGTGATTCATTGGATCATGCTCCTTTCTATTGGCCACACTTATTGTTGTTGGCCATTTCTTCAATCAAATCCCAGGCCTGATCTTCTCCTTTTACAATTAAAGCTCATTCAGCCGCAGCATCAATTGTGGTTCTCATTATCCTAGAAAGTCCATTATAGAAGGTTTGGACTTGTAGCCACTTTGCAATCTCATGATGAGGACATTTTCTGAGAAAATCCTTGTATCTTTCCCAAGCTTCGCAGAGGGATTCTGAGTCATGTTGCATAAAGGATGTGATGTCATTCCTCAGCTTTGCAGTTCTGGCTGGTGGAAAAAACTTTACAATGAATTTGGTGGCTAGAGTCTTCCAAGTTGTGATGGAACCTGCTGGTAGTGAATGTAGCCAAGCCTTAGCTCTGTCTTCCAAGGAATATGAAAAGCCCATAGTCTCATTGTTTTTTCAGCTGCTCGGTTGTAATTGAAAGTGCCGCAAACTTCCAGGAAGTTGCTGGTGTGGGCATTTGGATCTTCAGTTGCATTCCCCCCAAACTGAACTGACTGTTGTATCATTTGGATGCATGTTTTGATGTCACACGCATTTGCTGGTAAGAGAGGAAGTACAATACAGGAAATGAAGTCGTCAACCAGTGGAATAGTTATGTCTCGAATGAGAATTGGTAGTGCAACTTCCAAAGGTTCAGGTTCCATGTTGATCAGTGCTTCTTGGCCTTATCGCCTTTCCCTTCTCAAATTTCTGATGGTTCTTTCAATTTCTGGGTCAAACGGACGGATTTTAAAGCTTCTGGTTTGTCTCATGTAGTGTCTGAGAACCTGAAACACAAGAAAACAAAAAAAGAAATAAGATACAAGCAAAGGTATCTAACCCCAAAACTAATAGTGAAAGATAAATAAGTCCCCGGTAATGACGCCAAAAACTTGACCGGCGTAATCATACGCGTATAATGCAAGTTCACATATTGTTCAAGTAGTATAAAAATATCGATCCCACGATGACTTAATTTCTACTGTTGTTATTAATTATTGATACTATTTATTTACAAGTATCTAATTAAAGGGAGAATGAAATGATTGCTTGATTGGTTGGTTGAATGTGGATCTTCTAAATAAATAAATAAATAAGAATACAATAGAAAATACTAAGGAAAATAAACAAAAGACACAAATATATAGGGTTGTGATTCCACACAATATTATTCTAATGATGAATTGATTCTCTTATATATTTGTAATAAATCAGTTTGCTAACCTAGAACACGGAAATATGCAAAAACCTCTGTCGATGGTCAGATGCAAACACCAAATAACCCAATTAATCATATTCCTATGTTAACAAAGTTACTTGAATTCATTAAGTTCAAGTTCCAATTATGGCTACCCCCGCCCGACAGGTATATGTCTATCCTGTAAGGAAATTTATTAAAGGGTTATCTTGTTGGAATTATCTAAGCATCCCAAGATCATATTAAGCAATGAAAATACATGTGAATACATTAAGAAGTACGGCGGAATCATACTTACATTGATCGGATTGGATGCGACGAAGAAAATCTTTTCCTCCAAGGTAGAAGAAGCTCACGGCAATGGTCCTATTTTGGGCTCCATCATTTTCGGCCATCTTCAAGTTGTCATCCATGGATGAATCTTCAAGCTCCAAGCTTGGTTTGATGATTCCATGCTCATGAAATTAGTTCCCTATCACCTTTGTATATACTCTTTTGAGTGCTAGCTCTTGATGATTTTTGCCACAAAAATCACCATCTTCATCCTTGTTATTTTCGGCCTTGCCAAACAATGGAGAAGAAGAATTGGTTCAAAACCGAGAGAGGGAGAGGAGGAAGAAAGGGCTCCAAAACCGTGAATGGTGAAAGAGAGAGAAAAGAAATTGTATTATGTATTTGTTAATTGAATTTCCAAAAAGAGTTAAACATATACCATTTTTCAATTTCAAAAAGTCAAAGGCAATAAAGCCTCAACCAGTTCCATCAATCAATCAAGTGACAAATTGTCACATCACTCAAAGTGACATGTGATTTGACGCTTGATGTGACTAATGATTTGACGCTTGATGTGACTTATAGGCTACGCTTAAATTTGCAATGCGAGTGCGCCCGCAAACACTCTCGGGCTCGGGTTCGCTAATTCCAAATTAACGAATTTTCCGTTGCGACGTAATTAAATAATTATGCCTAGCAAAATCACTATTCACGTCGCTAACGAATTAATTCTAAATTAACTCGTTTACCCGAATTAAAATCTAATTTCAATTCCGCGTCGAAATCTAATTTCGTATAATATATCGAATATATTATTTTATTGATTAATTCAAAATTAATCGCCCTCTCTCTTTATTAATATTTTATCCCAGATAAAATATCTTCGTAATTAATCCCAGATTAATTTTCTCTCTCTACTAATTAATCCCAGATTAATAAAGTCCAAGTCATACGTCATCGGTGAATCTTCGGGAAGCGACCCATGAGATCCCCGGATATGTTGACAGTAAATCCGGTCGTCGGACTATCCGAACACGTAAGTACCTAGTACTACGTTTTTACCGATTTACAAGACAAGGTTGGCTTCTAGCAAAGCGCCATGCCTACCCAATTCTCCAGAAATATCCTTACAGGAATATGTGATCTATTTCAGGGGTAGTATACGTAGTATTGCGTATTTCGATCCAGTATCGGATGTAACGTGCAAGGCCTGGGGCTGGAAATATGTCTGCCCCGTATGAAGCACATATAGATCTCTGGTAACTAGTCTCTATATCGGATAATCATGACCTAGTCATATTATCCCAATGACTGCAGTATATAAGAGAACAAGTTCCGTTCGTACGTGATCATCATCTCCACTATGACTGGAGTGATACTTCCATCTCAACATCACACCCAAACACTACAATTCTCAATATACCCAGAAGAGGCGTACATAGAACCTGTTAAAGCCCTGGACGACCAAAACCAAAGTATATTGATTGTCGCAAGTATTAGCGGTGCAAGTCTCAGGTTAAGACCAAATACACCTACCCTGATTCGGACTTCCATAGACACATAGTCATACTACCAATGGAATTCCGAGGGGTCTATCCAGAGCGAAGCTGTTTTCTGTACCATCGGTAAAACACAATCTCCTACTACACTTGCATGAGTATCCTATACCCAAATATATGAGAACTATGCCGTTATGCCCTCACAACGCGCACAAGTGTAAGACTAGTCTCTTCTGCATTATCGATGTCCAATCTCGATAATACTACGACTAGGGATATTTAATGATTAAACCTTCGTGGATTGATACTGTCTTATATCTTATCAATCCGGAACTAATCATAAGGACCTTCTATCATTTATACATCTTGGTAATCTAATTACAAATGATAGAAGAGCAATTTCCTTTATCACATAGTTAATTTGTACAACAACACAATGATCTGTACAAATAGTGACGCTATGGGTCATAACTGTCCAAAAATCTCCCACTTGGCCTATAGCCAGTCACTCAAGTGTCCTACACCCGAACTATGTACGGTTCGCTCAAATTACTGAGAAAAGACTTTCATCTGCAGATTTGCATGATTATCATCTGATGCGATTTATTCGATCATCACATCGCCACGATGTATGATCCGAATGAATCAGATAAATAGTTGAAGTATATAGTTGGATCGTTGATGAGACCATTAATTCTTTAGCCTGCGCTGAAGCCTAGCTCAGCTGCTAACAGAACTATATCTAATCTAATTAGATTTATTATCGACCCAAATGGCTTCTTTTGCTGCCTCAGCTGCAGCAATAACCCGCGTTTGTTGTTTATTCGATAACAATATCTTGCTTGGAATATTTCCAGCTCACTGTTCCGTTATTCAAACTATATAATACCGTTGTTATGACTTATAGTCGTTTTTATCGGTTAGGAAACTTACAACGGTGAACCCAGTCACTTCAAGTTCTCCTTCTCCATAGTATAAGATAGTATCCTTAGTTCCTCTAAGATACTAAAGGATGTTCTTCACATCAATCCAATGACTATCACTTGGATTGGCCCGATTGTGACTCCATATGCTCAAAGCGTATGAGACACCAGGTCGCGTACATTTATTTCAATGTATTATTTCTCGGAGAGTGCTAACAACTTTAAATCTATCCCAGTAGATCTTTATTCCTAGAATAAAGGTTATTTTCTCCTAAGAATACTATGGAGAATTTTCTTGAAAGCCAAGCTTTCGCCGATTGTATTATTGGATTATCATTTCCAAGAAATGATATATTATCATTATTTAGGACATTCATTGTCAGTACGCTCCCACTAACCTCCTTATATACACAAGAATCATTTTCGTTTTGAATTAAATCGTATACCATTATGATCACATCAATATAATGGTTCCAAGAACCTTATGCTTGTTTCAATCCATCCATGGATCGAATTAACTTGCAAACCTTGTTTGGTTGTTATGGTATGACAAAACCGTCAGGATGTTGGTTTATTCTAAGGTCCCAAGATCAAACAAGACATGAAAACAATGTGTGAATACATCAACGGAGGTAGCGGAATACTCACATCGATCGGTTGAGTCGATTTGGAGACGAATGAAGTCCAAAATGCCACTGCCATTCACGCCAAACTGCAACAGTCCACTGTCCCTGCAAAACAGAATTTCGGGTCTCAAAACGAAGCTCCAAACTCCGTCGGATGAGTCCCGCCTCATGGGTGAACCTCCCTACCACCTTCGCAAGACTCGTAGTGTGCTAGCACTTGCGGTTTTCACCATGAAAACCCAACTCTTGGCTTCCCTTGCTCACGGTTTTTCTGGTTCAAAACCAGTCCCCATTTCATGCTTTGGGCGTGAGAGAAGAGAGAATTTGAGAGAGATGAAATTGTGTTAAGTTGAAAAATGATTTACCAAAAATCAATTTATATTTATGCCATAATATTTATTAAATTAATAATAAATTTATGACACAAAACATGCAATGGCTTAGAGTGTCAAACACTCAATTTCCATGCAATAACATTGAGTGCATTGTACACTATCAACATGCAATGCATTAGAATAAAATAATGCATAAAATGACATGTGTCATGTGGGCCCCACACGTTTCCAAATGAAAGTGGGCCCACATGCACTCACGCGTTCGGGTTCGATATTTCCGAAATACCGAGCTTACGTCGCGACGTTAATTCAATCGAATTTAAATAAATAATTGCGCCTGGCGAAATTATTATTTACGTCGCTAACGAATTAATTCTAAATTAACTCGTTTGCCCGAATTAAAATCTAATTTTAATTCCGCGTCGAAATCTAATTTCATTTAATATATCGAATATATTAATTCATCGATCAATTCCAAATTAATCGTTCTCTCTCTTTAGACGACATTTTATCCCGGATAAAATATCTCTGTTATTAATCCTAGATTAATTTTCTCTCTCTTCTGTATAATCCCAGATTATTCAAGAGTGCAAGTTGTGCGTCATCGGTGGATTATCGGGGGAAGCGACCCATGAGATCCCCGGATAATCTTGCAGTAAATACGGTCATCGGAGTATCCGAATCACGTACGTACCAAGTACTACGTTCTACCGATTTACGAGACAAGGTCGACTCCTAGCAAAGCACCAAGTCTTCCCAAGTTCTCCGGACATATTCATCAAAGAATATTAAGATATGTATCAAGCGTAGTATACAATTGTATTGTGCGTATCGGCCCAGTATCGGATAGTCACGTGCTAGGGCTGGGGCTGGATAAGTGTCTGCCCCGTCCGAAACACATATCGGATGTCTGGTAACTAGTCTCTATAATCGGATATTCATGACCTGGTCATAATATCACGATTGGATGCGCATCACTTATGAGCACTAATACCGTATCCTGCGTGACATCATCTCCATTATGACTGGAGTGACACTTCCGTCTTGACATCACATCCAATACACTACGACTCTCTGATAAACCCAGAAGAGGTGAACACAGAACCAGTTAAGATCCCCCACCACCAAAACCAAAGTTTACCGATTGTCGTAAGTATTAGCGATGTAAGTCTCAGGTTAAGACTATACACACCTACCTTGATTTCGGCCTCCCATAGACACTAGTCATAATACCAATGGGATTCCGAAGGTCTATCCAGAGCGAAGCTGTTTCCCGTACCATCGGTGAAACACGACCTCCTATCGCACTTGCACAAGTATCCAATACTTTATATATGAGAACTATGCCGTTGTGCCGTCACAACGCGCACAAACAATACTAGCCTATTCCGCATTATCGATGTCCAGTCTCGATAATACTACGGCTAGGGATATTAATGATTAATCCTTCATGGACTGATACTGTCTCATATCATCTCAATCCAGCAACTAATCATAGGGACCTCTCTTCATTTATATATCTATGGTGATCTAATCACAAATGACGAGAGTGCAATTTCCTTGTTACATAGTTAATTTGCTACAGCAACACAATGTTCTGTGCAAATAGTGACGCTATTGGTCATATTATCCAACAATCTCCCACTTGGCACGTAGCGAGTCACTCAAGTGTCCTACACTCGAACTATGAAAGGTTCGCTCAAATTGCTGAGAAAAAGGTTTTCGTCAGCGGATTTGTTCGATTATCGTTTGACGCGATTTATACGATCATCACATCGCCACGATATATGATCCGAACGAATCAGATGATATAGAAGTATATATCTGGATCGTCGATGAGACCTTTAATTCCTTAGCCTGTGCTGACGCCTAGCTCAGCTGCTAACAGAACTATATCTAATCTGATTAGATTTATTTCAATCCAAAAGACTTCTATTGCTGCCTCAGCAGCAGTAATAATCCGCGTTTGTTGTTTATTCGGCAACAGTTATCTTGCTTGGAAGATTTCCAGCTCACTGTCCCGTTATTCAAACTTTATAGTACCACAGTATTTAACTGTTTGGAAACTTGCAGCAGTGATCCCAGTCACTTCAAGTTCTCCTTCTCCATAGTTTAGGACAGCATCTTTAGTTCTCTCAGATACTAACAGATGTCCTTAACTTCAATCCAGTGACTGTCACTTGGATTGACCTGATTGTGACTCCATATGCTTGAAGCGTATGAGACACCAATACAAGTACATTTTAAATGTACAATTTCCAGAGAGTGTTAACAACTCCAAATCTATCCCAGTAGATCTTTATTCCTCTAATAAAGGTTGTTATCTCCCAGAATTCTACGGAGAATTTCTATTGAAAGCCAAGCTTTCAACAATAGCTTTATGGGAATTTCACTGTCAGTGCGCTCTCCCACTAACCTCCTTATATACACAAGAATTATTTAGTTTTGAATCAAATCATAAACCATTATGATTATTTCAAAACGACAGTTCCAAGAACCTTATGCTTGCATCAATCCAAACATGGATCGAATAACCCACAAACCTTGTTTGTCGGTTATACAAAATTGTCAGGATGTTGTAAACATCCTCCAAAAGGTTTCCTTTTCAGGAAAGCGATTTTGATCTATAACTGCACATTTCATAAATGAAATATACAGTTATTTCAAGCATCTTCAAAATGGATTTACCATGGCAACAGGTAAAAGGTTGAACGTTATTAACATAATGTGATAACGATACTTTCCGTCGAAAGCATAGCTTTGCACGTTGGTATGTTGCCTTCCATGTATGTCTTCCTTGAAGACATTTATAGTACCATAGGCACAATGCCTTGTGGTACAACAACTAGTATCCAAACATAGTTGTTATACATGGAATCCATTTCGGACTCATGGCACTTTGCCATAACAGGGAGTCGATACCTCGTATCACTCCTCAAAACGTAGTCGGTGGATATACCTTCACAAGATTGACATCTTTATGAGGTTAGATCAGAAACCCATACCCTAGGTTGTTTTCTGACTCTATCCGATCTAATAGTTTCTTGTGTATTTGAAGATTAATGGTATAGATTCATCATAGATGAACTATTTGTGTTCCATTAAGGACTTCGTGCTTGAACAGTATTACTCCGATTTTCATCGAGTATCACTATCCTCCCACTGACCACTGCATATCAGTATTCCTCTCAGGAAAACCGCATGGTGAGCAACAATTATATTGTTCTCATGTGGGATTTAAAGTATTATACTTAAGGTTTCCCTTAGGATAACCTATATTGGCACTTATCCAATTTGGGTCCTTAGTTTGGTATCATCCAAACGCTATGCCTGGCATACCCAAATTATCAGGAATGAGAAACCTCGTTTCTTCCCTGTTCATATCCTATATGATATCTGTCAAACAGATTTATATGGAACCTTATTCTAAATAAGTTTTGCACTGTTAATACATATCCGGTTGAAGGAGATAGTAGCTCAGAGCGACTCGTGATAAACCTTATCATATCCAACAAAATTCGGTTTTAGTTTGGACACACCGTCTAACTGACGTGTCTCGAGAGGAGTCCTCATCTGAAAGAATACCATACTCTTTCATGTACGTATGAAACTTACTGCTTAAGTATTTTCCATTACGGTATTACCGTGGCGGAATAACACTATAGCCGATCTGTTTGTCTACTTCGTGTCGAAACTCTAAAGTTTCCGATCTGTGTTCTTCAAAAGAAACACATAACCACAACGTGATGTCACATCCGTTAAGGTCACGAAATATTCATGTTCACATCTAGCCTAGCTAGATATGGGCCCACTAAATTCATCATGAATAAGGCTAACAGATCGGTGGCCCTTTTACTATTACCAAGTAAATAGTATTTTAGGTATCTTACCTAATAAACTAGATTCACAGACCTTATTTGAATAGTCAAATCAGTCCTAGTACACACTCTTAAAAAGTGTGGATATACGAGTCTTCTTTAATTGTGTCCTGGACAACAATGCCACAAATAAGTCTCTATTGATCAAATCAATTTGAGCTATTTATTTGTCATTTTATATGTTTGAGATTTTATTTATATTCAAAATATAAATTCTGTTATTTACACCCAATGTATTTATCTCAGTATCATCTTTATATATGAATCACTTTAGTGTTCTAGAATATAAAGGTTTTATCCGCAATGGATTAAACACTGATATAGAGATAATGTCT
>SKCR01036449.1:0-92092 GCA_019454045.1 Zanthoxylum bungeanum | reverse complement strand
ATTTTGCAACCAATTTATTATCTTTTATTTGGTCTCATCATACACCCTTAAGCATGCATTCTAAAAGCATAATAAGACACGAATAAAATAATAATGATATTCGGATGGATATATAACAAACTTTGTTCCTAGAACAAATCTCTCAATTTCCTCTCTCCCGCTAGCACTATTCATACTTCTACCCAATTACATAATACTTCTAAAGAAACCTCATTTACATTGAGGGGAATTGGTGAGAATAGAAATACAATGAGATAAGAGATAATATGTTGGATGCACAGGTCCAATTTAATAAATTCTAAATTTATTACAATAATTTCCAAAATTACCCCCACCCTTCTAATATCCATCCGATATACATTATTCATACATACATCCAAGTATTCACATAAAGCATGTTATCAATCAATCTAATCCAATTAATTAATCTTTGATTAGTGACCATCCAATGTTCAAACAACGATATGTTTTGCGCGAGTCCAACTCGTTTAAGAATAAATACTCAAAGTAAGTATTCTTGAATTATATCGAACTACAATTTTAAATCCAATTTAAATTGTATCAAATAATAATTAATATTTAATTCCAAATTAAATAATTACACTTTCAATAGTGCCTTTTAGACTTGGATTCCAAATCCAATCTTTATGGGTCTCAAATGCCCAATTAGTATCCAATACTATTCAATTAAAGTCCAATGGGCTTTCAATTAATTCTTAAGGCATGGGCTTTGGCAATTATGGGTCAACCCAATATGCCAAGGCCCAATTAGGAATCACCATATGCCAAAAATCAATTTAGGCCCAATTAAAATATTAAAGGCCCAATTATCATATTTGGTCTTCATGGAAATGGTTTTTGGCCCAAATGGATCCAACCAATTATCCTAAACCAAACTTGGCCCAACCAAGCCCATTAAGCCCAAATACAATAAATTAAATTAACTCATTATACCAAATTACAAATTAATTCAATTCAAGTGTAATTACCATAATTAATTAATTAATCTAATGCTTCCAAAACACTAATTAATTCAATTAATCATGCTCTACATTTCCAATTCATGTCCAACACAAATTGAAGCAAAATCAATCTTATAACATGCATCATGGCTCACGGCAAAGGCAACAAAATTAACATCCAATTTGATTTCAATCTAATTAAATCAACATCTAAGATTCATTTCATGCCATTTAACACATCCAATTTGTTAAAATTCAAAAAATCACCATGAGCAACCTAGGGGATACATTCGGCCAAAGCTAAGGAAATTCGGGATTTTGATCTAATCAATTTTTCTCAATTCCTAAGATGTACAAATCCAATTCAACATCATCCAAGCTCAACCAAACCATCAATTCAAGAAAATACATACTCCAAGCATACATTCCCAAATTTAAAGTCATGAACCCTAGATTTTCAAATCAAACTTAGGAGGCTCTGATACCATTGTAAGTGTTCCTAGAACATGCCAAGATCCTCTAAGAGTGATTTGTGTGTGAATAAAATCAAAAGATTTGCAGAAAATACTCACATTGATCGGATGAGTTCAAAACATTTTATGCATTTCGGTGGTAGCTCCAAGTCCTTATTGAGTGTTTCCAACACTTGGGTGAGTTTCCATATCACCTTGATTCACTCCTTGATGTGCTAGCAATAACAAATGAAAGAAAAATTGCTCTCCCTAAGAGGCAATGGTGTTCGGCAATTGAGAAGGAGGAAGGAGAGAGGAAGTGTTTTTGTTATGTTGTATGTTTATTTTTACAAAAACCAAATGATGTAATTATTTTCCAAAAACAAAAACAAGGTTGGTTAAAAGTAAGTGGTTTTGTGAAAACCAATTACTTTTGCCAAATACCACCATCATTTTTGACAAGTGATGTGACATGTGGGTCTCACCCAATTTTGAATTCAAAATTCAAATTGTATTTGTTTAATCCGATTAAACGAATTTTCTGTCGCGACGTAATTAAATCCAATTTAACTAAATAATAATACCTCGCAAAATTATTACGAAAGTCGCTTACGAAATAATTCCAAATTAATTCGTTCGCTTGAATTAAAATCTAATTTTAATTCTGCGTTGAAATCTAATTTCAATTAATATATCTAATATATTATGCTAGCCCAATTAAATAAATTAAATAGAAAAATCCAATTTAACTTTTAAATTTATTTTACCGATTAATTCCAAATTAACCGCGTTCTCTCCTCTCGACGAATTTAATCCCAGATAAATTCTCGACGCAATTAATCCCAGATTAATTCTTTCTCTGTCAATTAATCCCAGAATAATTCTTGCCATAATTAATCCCAGATTAATTTTCTCTCTCATAATTAATCCCAGATTAATTCTTGTTCGAGTCAAATCTCATCGGTGAATCTTTGGGAAGCGACCCAAGAGATCCCTGGATATGTTGGTAGTAAATACGGTCATCGGATTATCCGAATATGTGCATACTTGGTACCACATTCTCACCGATTTACAAGACATGGTTGGCTTCTAGCAAAGCATTGTGCCTACCCAATTCTCCAGAAATATCGAACGTATCTGGAATTGTGTCTGCCCTGTACGAAGCATATATTGTACTCTGGTAACTAGTCTCTATAATCGGATAATTATGACTTTGTCATATTATCCCGATAGCTGCAGCATACAAGAGTACCAGTTCCGTATCCTGTGTGATCATCATCTCCATATGACTGAAGTGATACATCCATCTTGACATCACATCCAATACACTACGATTCTCAGTATACCCAGAAGAGGCCTACACAGAACCTGTTAAAGCCTCGGACGACCAAAACCAAAGTATGCTGATTGTTGCAAGTATTAGCGATGCAAGTCTCAGGTTAAGACCAAATACACCTACCCTGATTCGGATTCCCATAGACACATAGTCATACTACCAATGGGATTCCAAGGGGTCTATCCAGAGCGAAGCTGTTTCCGTACCATCGGTAAACAGAACCTCCTATTACACTTGCATGAGTATCCAATACCCAAATAAATGAGAACTATGCAGTTACGCTTCCATAACACGCACATGTGTAATACTAGCCTTTTCCGCATTATCGATGTCCAGTCTCGATAATACTACGACTATGGATATTTAATGATTAAACCTTAGTGGATTAATATTGTCTCATATCTTATTAATCAGGTACTAATCATATGGACTTTTATCATTTATATATCTAGGTAATCCAATTACAAATGATAAAAGAGCAATTTCCTTTGTCACATAGTTAATTTGTACAACAACGCCATGTTATGTACAAATAGTGATGATATGTGTCATAATTGTCCAACAAGGCCTGGGGATGGAATTGTGTCTGCCCCGTACGAAGCATATATCGGATCTCTTGTAACTAGTTTTCTAAAATCGGATAATCATGACCTAGTCATATTATCCCTATGACTGCAGTACTTAAGAGTACTAGTTCCGTATTCTACGTGATCATCATCTCCATATGACTGAAGTGATACTTCCATCTTGACATCACACCCAATACACTACGATTCTCAGTATATCCAGAAGAGGCGTACACAGAACCTGTTAAAGCCCCGGACGACCAAAACCAAAGTATAGGTCACTGGTTTGCCAAATAAATTCGATAGTCATTTACAAGGAAAGGTTCAAGGAAAAAGTTACATATTCTGATGCAGTTTCATTTCAATGAAACTATCTTAAGGGTCTACATTAATAATTAGACAATTATGGGGTTTATAGGAAAATTTTCTAAAATTTAATGTATTTATACAATGCTTTAGTGAAAAGACATGCCTCCAATATATGACTTTTAGGAAAGTCACAAATTGAAGGGATATGTCCCTTAGTGTCAAGATTATAACAACTTGAGTTTTAAGCATGTATTGAAGAGATATAACACTTTAAAGGATTGCATCTTTTAAGCTTAAGGATATCTCTTCAATGACATCCCTATTCATTATGTATTCACTTGGAAAAAAAATTAGAATTAATTGTTAGAAAGGGAGTTTCCACCATTATTCTAAGTTCAAGTTCTTGAAGAAGAGAGTGTCACTTTCTACTAGAAGCAACCAAGTTATTGAAGGGGTTTTATAGCGGAAATCCGGTAACGCAACGGAATAGTGGAAAATCAAAATTTTCTGATTTCAAAAATTTTTCTCGGATTAATTAAATATATTTATTTAATTAACCAATTATCAAATTATGAAATATTACACAACAAATCAAATTTTTGTGTAATTACCCATAAACATTGCATTTTGTTCATTTTAATCCGAAATTGTTCGAAACGATTTTGGATGATTCTAAATCATTACACATGTGAATTAACATTTCATACACATTGAAATTCAAATTGCAACAAAAATTCCCAAAATAATATGCCTTGGCCGAGAGCCTCCTTGGAGGGCAAATTGTGCATTTTGCACTTTACATGTTCAAAACACATGAAGATGAAATCCAATCAACCCAATATTTTACATGCATCATATACATATCCAAATAAACTATATAAATGAAAAGCCCCAAATTTGGAAGTGGTCTCAATTCCTAATTTTTCAATTTCATTAAATTGGACAAATTAGACCAAATTGGTTAAATCCAACACTTCAATCATGTTTCTTCCATTACAATCAAGCCTCACCACAATGAAACAACTATAGAAAAAATCTAGGTCATTTAAGAGTGGGTCAATAACTCTAGATTAGCAACAAGTTTCTAAAAACATCAAAAGAATGCTTGTTAACATATTAGAAGCATTCTTTGATCTTCATACATGCTCAACCCATTCCAAAACTTCCATCCTCCAAAAATACAAAGAATAAAGAATAGAAAAACATAATAACATCACAAGATGAAGCCCATAACAGGAGGAACATTTTTCTCTATAATGGAAGATTGGAAATACTTACTTAAATCCAAGCTTTTTCTTTATTTTTCTTTTCTTTGTCTCAAGCTTCTTTTTCTTT
Organism: Zanthoxylum bungeanum; assembly: GCA_019454045.1. Lineage (NCBI taxonomy): Eukaryota > Viridiplantae > Streptophyta > Magnoliopsida > Sapindales > Rutaceae > Zanthoxylum > Zanthoxylum bungeanum. Next base: position 87,132 of record SKCR01036449.1, on the reverse strand, counting down.
CTTTAATGGAGTTTTTGGTAAAGGTTTTTGACTTAATAAAACCCTAAATGAAAAAAAAAATAATATATACCAAAAATAATAGCCCTTGGCCGAATTTTAGGTATAGAAAATATCTAGATATTTTCTCAATTTCTGTTTCATTTAATTAGCTTTATCAACTTGTTATATTTAATCATTACAACTTTAATAACTTTATAACAAGTCAACAAAGGCAACTAAAGCCATTAAACAAAATATCACAACTTTAGGATATTTGTATCTTTAATTAATTTAATCATTTAACAATTAAATAATTAAATAATTATTTAAATACAAATATATTAAATATATGTATTATATTTACATTAAATATCAAATACATATATATATTTATGATATAAGTCAAATATATCAATTTGACAATTAATTAATGTGTATTTGACAAAATCTAACATTAAATGCAAATACATAAAAATTATGAAATGACTATTGGGTCCCTACACATGTAATTTTCGTTTAACCTTTAAACGACTTTATAAACAATCAATATTATTTATAAATATTGCTCTAGTGCTCTACAAGTATATTTCATTAGTGAGACTCTCTAGATTCAGGTATATCCGTCACGAAATCCAATTTCGTGTCCATAATTTATCCACCCGTAAATTATGACGATCACGGATAAACTCGCTGAATCATACAGGTCGAGGTCATGGCAAATGTATAATTCCTCTGTCACAGGTATTCAGATATATCCCAGAGATATAGATGTAAACGTCAAATCTCTATAGGGATTATCCCGTCGACGTCTCTATTAGCAATCTTAAAAAGAATATTTAGAAATGGCTTCTAAATTGTACCACGGGCCCATGGTTTTTATCTGATTGCTAATCATATGGACTACATATGCTCTGATACACAGAACTAACAGATTCTATCTTGATACACACAGGACACCTTGAGGATCTATCCACACCCAACGAACAGGCGGAGGTCTGATCTAAATAGATTGGTGACGTGAGTGCCATCTAAGTGTGGAAGATGTCTCATGTGCCCACAGTAGTATCTCAAGTCGAAGAATCACAAGTGCTACTCAACCCGATAAGATTCTTATTGACGTTGGTGTACCATCCATTAAGAATCTTTAGTGAGTCGTTCAGTGTTTATCCGCTATAAACACCTACACGTCTATACTAGTCTCCAAGACTTATGGTTCATTGAGAAACCATTGGAATCATATATTCCAGTATACGACATGTACCGGTCTCAATGGGTTTACAATACTGACCAAGTAGTGTAAACCTTGACCAGGAACTGTCTGAGAATGACAACGTCATGATACAACTTAATTTCTGTTGTGACGCTTTTGCAACAGCACCATGACTAGTCATTCTAAGGTCTTTACGTCTTTACAATATTAAAAGATATATTATATTATATAAACTGCATATATTATTCATAATAATAACGTTTTACAGAAGTATTCTCAAAGAAATACAACCGGGAATTGGCGTTCTGAGCACCAACCCCAACAAAAACTCCCACTTGCTCTAGTGCCAATAACGATTGTATCTAATACCCATCGACTCAACGTGTTTATCAAACAACTTCGGAGGTATGGCCTTCGTCAACGGGTCTGCTACATTATCTTCACTCAGTACCTTACACACGAAAATATCCCTCGTGACACAATCTCTCGAATGATGTGGTACTTACGTTCCACATGCTTCGACTTCTGATGCGCCCTCGGTTAATTTGCTTGCGCAATGGCTCCAGTATTATCACAGTATAACGGAATTGCATTCTTTATACTTGGGACAACTCCCAATTCTGTGATAATGTTCTTTATCCACACAGCCTCTTTTGCAGCTTCAGAAGCTGTAATATATTCCGCCTCAATGGTGGAATCTGATGTTGATCCCTGTTTGGAACTCTTCCAACAAACTGCACCTCCGTTAAGGGTAAATACGAATCCAGTTGTAGACCTTCTATCATCGGGATCCGATTGGAAATCGAAATCCGTATACCCGTTAACCTGTAGTTTGTTTTGTCCATAAATTAGTAACTTATCCTTAGTACCTTTTAGATACTTCAGGATATGTTTAATGGCCATCCAATGGTCATTACCTGGATTGGACTGATATCGACTAGTTACGCTAACAGCGAAACTGATATCAGGCCTTGTACATAACATGACATACATTATACAACCCAAACACGAAGCATAAGGTTGGTTAGACATTCTAACCTTCTCATCTTCGGTTTGTGGACTCATCTTCTTGGAAAGATGAATCTCATGTCTGAACGGTATGTTTGCTGTCTTACAGTTACCAAAATTATACCGTTCCAAGATCTTATATATGTACGTTGATTGGGATAACCCAATCAGCTTCCTTTGTCTATCTCTATAGAGTTTTATCCCTAAAACATAGGAAGCTTCTCCCAGGTCCTTCATGGAGAAATTCTTATAGAGGTACGCTTTGACGCTTTATAACATACCTAAATCATTCCTAATGATTAGGATGTTATCAACATATAGGACTAAAAATACGACCATGCTCCCATTGGCCTTCTGATACATACATGATTCTTCCGAATTCTTGAGAAAACCAGACGATCTAATAATCTCATCGAATCGAAGATTCCAACTTCGTGAAGCTTGTTTAAGTCCATAAATGGACTTCTTAAGCTTACACAATATACCCGAGTTTTTGTTGGACGCAAAACCTTCCGGCTGTTCCATATAGATTTCTTCATCACGAAATCCATTTAGAAAAGCCGTTTTGACATCCATTTGCCAAATCTCGTAGTCATGATATGCAGCTATAGAAAGCAAAATCCGAATAGACTTAAGCATTGCTACTGGTGAAAAAGTTTCATCGTAGTCGATGGCAGGTCGCTGCGTGTAACCTTTGGCTACCAGTTGGGCCTTCTAAGTTTCAACCTTACCATCAGGCCCGCGCTTCCTCTTGTAAACCCATTTACAACCGATAGGAACAATTCCTTCGGGAAGCGGAACCAAGTCCCAAACTTGATTCTCATGCATTGAGTCAAACTCGGATTTCATGGCAATTTGTCATTTCACGGAGTCGATGTCCAACATCGATTCTCTATAGGTGAAAGGATTAGTCTCTTCTACTAAGAGAACATCTAGACTTTTTTCTTGTATCAAATACAAGCGTTCAGAAGGTCTAGATAGCCTTTCTGACCTACGGAGTGTGTGTGTTGAAGGTCATTCATCTACTTGAACTTCAGGTTCCTCCATTGGTTCGTTGTTTTCAGGTTGGACTTCATCAAGTTCAACATGTCTATGATTACCATCTTCTGACAAAAATTATACTTCTAGAAATTTTACGAAGCGAGCTACGAACACATTTCGATGCTCGGTATCATAGAACAGATATCCCCTCGTATTCGAAGGATATCCGACAAACCTAAACTTTTGCCCTCGAGGCGAAAGCTTATCTTGCTGGGTCACCCTGACATAGGCAGGACAACCCCAAACATTAATGTAACTAAGATTTGGTCTCCTACCGAACCATATCTCATACGGAGTCATTGGAACAGCTTTTGAAGGAATCTTATTCAAAAGATGTCCAGCTGTTAAAAGAGGGTAGCCCCATAAGTAATAGGGCAAATCTGTGAAACTCAACATTGATCGGACCATATCCAATAAAGTCTGATTTCTCCTCTCAGGCACTCCATTGTGCTGTGGAGTACCTGGAGGAGTATATTGAGCGAGAATCTCATTTTCCTTCATATAATCCATGAACTCACTGCTCATATATTCGCTGCTACGATCGGATCAAAGGCATTTAATATATTGACCAGTTTATTTTTCTACTTCATTTCGGAACTCTTTGAACTTTTCAAAGGTTTCTGATTTATGTCGCATCAAATAGACATAACCGTACCGTGACAGATCATCGGTAAAGGTAACAAAGTACGAATAACCACTGTGAGCAGTCTGACTTAGTGGACCACATACATCAGAATGTACGAGTTCCAGTAAGTTAGTGGCGTGGTGTCCAACACCGGAAAATGGGGCTTTGGTCATCTTACCCTGAATACATGATTCACAAGTTGGATATGATTCAATGGTAAGGCGTTTAACGCCTATGTGACCCAGCCCCATATGCCAAATTTCAGTATTATTAATTACAGGTAAACTACGTTTATTAACTCCATTATTTAAAATATCTTTTGAAGTTTGTAATGTATAATGACCATGCTGGTTTGGACAACAAAGGATCTGAATATTACTTTTATCATATAAATACAAAGAACAGTTCTTAATATTAATACGAAAGCCTTTTGTATCCAATACAAAAAGTGATATAATATTAGCAACACATTCAGGTACAAAATAACAATCATTTAACAAAAGTGTCTCTTTCAGCAAAGGGATCTCGTATACTCCAATTGCAAATGCATCCAGTGAGTATCCACTCCTGAACCGCAACTGCATCTCTCCAGGCTTCAGTTTCCTACTTTCCTTCAGCACTTGTACCGAATTGTAAATGTGATTGGGACAAGCAGAATCTAAAATCCAGGTGGATGTAACGGCTTCACAAGCCAAAGATATATCAATAACTGGAAAAATAAATGTATCTGATGTCGATGCTCTCTCCCTCCTCAGCTGGGCAATGTAGTCAGGACAGTTCCTTTTCCAGTGTCCGACTTTGATGCAGTGATGGCACTTGTCTTCAGAAGCCTTCTTGGGCTTTGCTATCTTTGCCTGTGGTTGAGGACCGAGACCCTTATTCTTCTTCCCTTTCTTCTTCTTTCCCTTTGACCAAGTCTGGGAAGAAGCAGAAAGTGAAATAGGTCTTGGAGGGCAAGTCGGTACTCCCTTCTTGAGGTCCTCTTCCACCGTGAGCAACATCCTATGCAGCTCTTGGTAGGTACAGATAATCCTGTTCATGTTGAATTACATCACGAACTGGCGATAAGAAACTGGGAGCGAACCAAGAATGACACTCCTACCGAGAATGTCATTCAGAATGAGATTATGTTGCCTCAATTGATCGATCAAATCGATCATCTGAATAACATGTGGGCTAACAGCTTGCCCCTCATCCAACCGCGCATGGAAAAATTCCATTGTGACCTTATGAACAACAACTTGTTCTTGGTTCTCAAACGATTGTCTTAATCGAGTCATCATACTATATGCATCTGACATGCCATAGTATTGTTTCTTGAGCCCCGGTGAAAGCGAACTTAAGATGTATGATTTAAATTTTAAATCACCATCATTCCAAGCTTGGAAGACTTCGCGTTCTTCCGGTGTAGCATCCTCTGCCACAGCAAGGGGAAGTGGACCCTCAAGAACATATCCCAACTTCTCGGAGTCGAGGACAATCCTCAAATCCAATTCCCAATCGGTGAAGTTATCAGCGCCTTTGAGTTTGTTCACATCAAGCATACGCGCAAACTAATTAGTGGATGGTGCCGCCATCGCAAATCTATCATATAGATTACGAAAAACGGTTAGCAGAAATAAAGCAGTTTCATTTAAAATCAAAAGCATAAACTAGATCATGGATTTTTAATTTAAAAATGCCTATCCCACTAAATCATGCAATACTGTAATCCCCAAACAGAATACAAAGATTTAATAATTAAATTAAATACAAATAGTGAAAAGTGGATCCCGTGAATATATTTCAGCTCACAGCAGAGGCACGGTCTCACCTACGTATATTCATCAGGTAGACAACTCATTTGTCAATCACTCACTAGTGACTCTTGGGTGTTCGGTCCTGGTCATTTTCTCGTTGCCGCAGCTAAGGCAGGCCCACAAGGAGACGTACCAAGGTTAAACTCGTCAATGATAAACTCAAGTTACTTGCGTAACCCTGACAGTTGGGGCACGTTCAGGATTTCGCTTTCGCTTGAATTTATCTAGAATCTTATATACATCCGGTATAAATAAATCTTTATCGGCTACACCCTCACAGCAGAGGCACGGTCTCGGACGTAGTCACGGAGAAATATTCATAAACCGTATTGACAAGACGGACCACATAACATGCATCAAATACATAATTACATTTAAACCTTATTAATTAGGGATTTTCCGCTAACTGTCATACACCCTAAATCTAATCAAATTAGATTAAAACAAACATGTATAAAGTTAAGAAAAGATGATTAAACATTGAATTTAAAGGGCTAATCATATTAGGGGGCCTAGAATCAGACTCGCTCTGATACCATTTTGAAAGGGTTTTATAGCGGAAATCCGGTAACACAGCGGAATAGTGGAAAATCAAAATTTTCCGATTTCAAAACTTTTTCTCGGATTAATTAAATAAACTTATTTATTTAATTACCCAATTATCAAATTATGAAATATTACACAACAAATCATATTTTTGTGTAATTACCGAATTACCCCTAAACTTTGCATTTTATTCATTTTAATCCGAAATTGTTCGAAACGATTTTGGATGATTCTAAATCATTACATATATGAATTTAACATGTCCTACACATTGAAATTCAAATTGCAACAAAAATTCCCAAAATAATATGCATTGGCCGAGAGCCTCCTTGGAGGGCGAATTGTGTATTTTGCACTTTACATATTCAAAACACATGAAGATGGAATCCAATCAACCCAATATTTTACATGCATCATATACACATCCAAATACACCATATAAATGAAAATCCCCAAATTTGGAAGTGGTCTCAAACCCTAATTTTTCAATTTCATCAAATTGGACAAATTAGACCAAATTGGTTAAATCCAACACTTCAATCATGTTTCTTCCATTATAATCAAGCCTCACCACAATGAAACAACTATAGAACAAATTTAGGTCATTTAAGAGTGGGTCAATAACTCTAGATTAGCAACAAGTTTCTAAAAACATCAAAAGAATGCTTTTTAACATATTAGAAGCATTCTTTGATCTTTATATATGCTCAACCCATTCCAAAACTTCCATCACTTAACATATATGCTCTACGAGTATATTTCATTAGTGAGACTCTCTAGATTCAGGTATATCCGTCACGAAATCCAATTTCATGTCCATAATTTATCCACCCGTAAATTATTACGATCACAGATAAACTCGCTGAATCATACAGGTCGAGGTCATGGCAAATGTATAATTCCTCTGTCACAGGTATCCGGATATATCCCAGAGATATAGATGTAAACGTCAAATCTCTATAGGGATTATCTCATCGACGTCTCTATTATTAATCTCAAAAAGAATATTTAGAACTGGCTTCTAAATTGTACCACGGGCCCATGGTTTTTATCTGATTTCTAATCATATTGACTACATATGCTCTGATACACAGAACTGACGGATCTTATCTCGATACACACAGGACACCCTGAGGATCTATCCACACCCAACAAACAGGCGGAGGTCTGATCTAAATAGATCGGTGACGTGACTGCCATCTAAGTGTGGAAGATGTCTCATGTGCCCACAGTGGTATCTCAAGTCGAAGAATCACAAGTGCTACTCAACCCGATAAGATTTTTATTGACGTTGGTGTACCATCCATTAAGAATCTTCGGTGAGTCGTTCATTGTTTATCCGCTATAAACACCTACACGTCTATACTAGTCTCCAAGACTTATGGTTCATTGAGAAACCATTGGAATCATATATTCCAGTATACGACATGTACCGGTCTCAACGGGTTTACTATACTGACCAAGTAGTGTAAACCTTGACCAGGAACTGTCTGAGAATGACAACGTCATGATACAACTCAATGTCAGTTGCGACGCTTTTGCAACAGCATCATGACTAGTCATTCTAAGGTCATCACGTCTTTACCATATTAAAATATATATTATATTATAGAAACTGCATATATTATTCATAATAATAACGTTTTACAGAAGTATTCTCAAAGAAATACAACCAGGAATTGGCGCTCTGAGCACCAACCCCAACAGTTATCCTGGGAGAACGTTAGTCACAAAAAATCCGTAGAGCACCGAGTCAAGACTAATAAGTTTTTAACGACAGATGCATCTCAACTTGGTTTAAATTTCTTCGTTTTCTTCTATAATTTCAGGTTTTTCCATGTTTTTATCTTTATGTTTATTCATGACTTGCATGATAGAATGTTAATATTTTTTGACTAAATAATACATGTTGAAAAATGATTAATAACACATCCGCTCAACAACACTTCTTGTAAGAGTTACAAATAGTCGGAGGTTTTACCTATATCACTTAAAATCAAATTGAGTTATTTGGCGACGGGTTTATAATGTTTCAAAAAAAAAACTAATAAAAGTTAGCTTTCTGCTTTCATTTTCTTAATTTAGTTATTTGCTTTTATAATTAAATAAAGAGTTGAATTAATTATTCGTTATTTACGGATCACGATGCGTCATCATTTTCCATTTTTCTCTAGCCATGAACTATCTCTAAATTCTAAATCATGTAGCGTCATCCTTCTCTCTTATAAAATTGCTTTTACATTTTTGTGGCTTTTCATTACTTGCAGATTTTAATCCTTTCTTGGATTTTTCTCCCAAAACTTAAATTATTTTTTATTTTTTGAAAATGTTGAAAATCGTGTTATCAAACCACTCTATTCAAATTTAAGCGGAATATGTAAAACTTTCGGCCGCCTCAATCTCTTATAAAAAATATATTTCCTAAATTCGAACTCAAGACCTAACAATAAAGTCCTAAGTCATTTGCCATCAACAATTACCTGCGATTATACTCTCCCAAAACTTAAATTTATTGTACTCTCTTTTTTTAATATTATATTTTTATTATGATATTCTCTTTTTTTAATATAAAATTCATATTATTCTTGTTATTAAGTGTATTATTTTCTACTTATTAAAATTTTTTATTATTTTTAAATATATAACTGTTAGAATTTTAGTTTATTTGGATTAGAATTATATCCTGTATTTGACCTGGCCTTCTTTATAGCAATTGAATAACAACGAAAAGAGAAATATGTCTATGAATAGCAAAACGATTCTTCAATTTATAACCTACGCAGAAAAAGTACACAGCATATATGAATTACAAATTATTCAATGCAATGATGATCGTGTTCTTAGAAGCCACCATTTGTGAACACGACACAAATATCCATTTATTTATCGTGTAATCATTTTAATTTGGTAGTTGTATTAATAGTCGTGTAATCATATCAAATACGAAAATGATCTGTTTATTAATCGACCAACATGTCATGTCGTATTGACACGATAACAAGAATTGTCAATAGATGTGTGTTTATTAATAGTGTGTTCAAAGATTTTGACAAAACTATTCAATGGATTATGTGCTTAAATTTGACATGACTCGATAATACGTGTCAAATTTATTCAATCTGAATGTATTTAAAATAAACTCGTATTTATATAGACAAAATAGGAAAATAAATAAGGTAAGAAATAATACAATTATGTACAATAATCATGAAAATTCTAGAATCGTAATTTTGGAGATTTATTATTGTTTGCACGATTTTTAGTCAATACGCGTGTAATGTCCAAACCTCCCGAGACAGAGTCCCAGCAAGGGGTGTTTGATTCTACGAAAATACCTTCAAGGGGCACAAGCACACAAATTACAATTCTACAGATTACAAAGTTAGGAAATTAAAATACTTGCTCATTATGAGTCTTCATTTTTATTTCTTTTTTCTACGCCTTGACCTTTTATAATGAAGAGTCTTGTCAACCGCTTGAGCGGTTTTGCTTCCCTCGGTTCAAAAACTCCCATGTTTCATGCTTGCGTGTAACTGATGGAACATGTATTCAACTGCTGAGTCGTGAGCTCTGATAACCGCTAGATCGTGGGGGTTACTGCCTAAGTCATGTACTCTGATAACTGCTAGATCGTGGGATCAACTGCAAGGCACCTGCTCGTTCGATAATCGTCCTAATTGCTTCTTCCTTAATCGTCTGCTCGTACGGTAATCGTCCTAATTGCTTCTTCCTTCATCGTCCTTCATCGACTCATTCGTCCTAGGGAGACTCATTCGTCCTAAGCAGATTTTCTCTACTAATAATTGTCCCCCAAATTCGCCTTGATTGATTCGAGAGATGAAATCGAGGGGGAATTTCTTAACTTGGGCAAAATTGGGATGATACCATCGGTCGGCTTGTCAATTCGGCTTCGGCCTGTTTATTTTCGCCCTACCTTGGCCGTCATTTACATTCCCTATGTGAACCTATCACTTCCCTAATAAATGCGCGACCTTCCCAACACGTCTTGTCGAAGGCCATCATAGCACCGATTAATGTGTCGTCTTTCGTGTCATTTCTATGTCAAATCGTGTATATTGTCGCCTTTTTCGTTTCCCGCCTTTTCTCCTCCCCTCGAATTGGGCCGCGACACTTGTCCTAGACGAATGTTTACCTTTGCTATATAACCTCAAGTCTTTCTTTTCATTGTTTTACTCGTTTTCTCTGCAAATCTTTCCATCTCATTGCTCTCAATTTCCTTGTTATGGCGTCGTCTTCTTCCATTTCGAAAAATACCATTTCAACTTTTGGTGATTATCAAGCTGCTTTAGGTGATTCTTCTGTGGGCGTCTTTGGCGTCCATACCCTCGATGAGAACTATGGATTGTGCTCCCTGGGCCCCATCTTTGTTAATGATACAGCCATTGCTACAGCCCATTTGGCTCAATTAGTTCCTTCAATTTCCAACCTCCATTTTTTCTGAACCTTTGAACGTTTCTTCGCTTACCCAATCTAACCCCATCCATACTTGGCCTATGTTGGACAATTATGACCCATAGCATCACTATTTGTTAAAGACATGGTGTTCTTTGTACAAATTAACTATGTGACAAAGGAAATTGCTCTTTTTTCATTTTGTAATTGGATTACTTGGATATATAAATGATAAAAGTCTATATGATTAGTACCGGATTAATAAGATATGAGACAGTATTAATCCACGAAAGATTTAATCATTAAATATCCCTAGTGGTAGTATTATCGAGACTGGACATCGATAATGCGGAATAGGCTAGTATTGCACTTGTGCGCGTTATATAAGCTTAACGACATAGTTCTCATATATTTAAGTATATGATACTTGTGCAAGTGTGATAGGAGGTTCTGTTAGCCGTTGGACCAGGAACAGCTTCGCTCTGGATAGACCCCTCGGAATCCCATTAGTAGTATGACTATGTGTCGATGGGAATCCGCATCAGGGTAGGTGTATGTGGTCTTAACCTGAGACTTGCATCACTAATACTTGCGACAATCAGTACGCTTTGGTTTTGGTCGTCCGGGGCTTTAAAATGTTCTGTGTACTTCTCTTCTGGGTTTACTGAGAATCGTAGTGTATTGGATGTGTTGTCAAATAATGGAATTAATGAGCATGATTAATTTTATTAATTAGTGTTTTGGAAACATTAGATTAGTTGATTAATTATGTTAATTACACTTGAATTAGATTAATATGTAATTTGGATTAATGTATTAATTTAATTTGTTATATTTGGGCTAATGGGCTTGGTTGGGCCAAGTTTGGTTTTGGACAATTGGGTTGGATCCAATTGGGCCTAAGACCATTTCCATAAAGTCCAAATATAACTTTTGGGCCTTTTAAAATTAATTGGGCCTAATGGGCCAAAATTGATTTTTGGGCAAATGGTGATTCCTAATTGGGCCTTGGCTTTTGGGTTGGATCCATAATGGCCAAAGCCCACACCTAAAGAATTAATTGAAAGCCCATTGGACTTTAATTAAATAATATTTGATGTTAATTAGGCCTTTGAGACCCATGAAGATTGAATTTGGAATCCAAGTCTAAAATGCATTATTAAAAATGTAATTATTTAATTGGGAATTAAATATGAATTAGTATTGGATACAATTTAAAATTGGATTTAAAATTGTAGTTCGATATTGTTGTGTGAGGAACGGAAATGCCGAACGCAGCAGAACGCGCCCGAGATCAAATCACGAGCGAATAATTTTTTTTTTCTTGGCATTAAGCCTAAATTAGTGGCAAAATTTTTTATCAACTTAAAATTTTTCAATGCATTAAAAATAATTTTCCATGCATTAAAAATTACCATAAGCATAATTAAAATTTTCAACATACTCAAAATATTTATCAACTCTTGACAAAACATTCCAAGCAATAAATTAATTTTCCAACTCTTGGAAAAATTAATCCAAGCTAACAAAATAATTTTCCAACACTTACAAAATTACTCCAAGCATATTACATAATTTCCAACTCTTGAAAATTACTCCAAGCATATAAAAATTTCTATATCAACTATATATCAATTATCATACACTTCAATACTCATAATTCCTCACCTACATACTTGCAATTTATCCAACAAATCCATAACAATTTTTCTCAACAATAATCATCAACAAATCTAATAATGAATTTACAAATTAAATTTACCAACAAGCTTTGGTAATGATCATTTCCTTCAAGCTTTTCCAAATCTTCCAAACTTTGAGCTTTCTACAAATTCCACCAAATTAAGTTCTTCCAAGAACAAATCTTGGTGATCAAAAGGTGGTTTGATCACTCAAGAGTGGCAACCAAGATTTCCCCAAATTCAACTCTTGAACCCTAGGAAAAATGAAGAGCTCCAAGAACTTCAAGAACAAGAATCAACCCTCAACTCTTAAGGATTAATTCCATGGACTTAATATTAATTTGGGTGATTTTTGGTTAGAGATTTGGCTTCATTTTTTTATCAACAAAATAAAGAAAACTCAGCCCCCTAATTGCTTCTCAAGCTCTCGGCAGAATGGACAGTGAAGAGGATGAAGTGTTGTCTTAATTTTGCCTTCAATTTTGTTTTTGTACTCTCTCTCGGTAGAGAGCATGAAAACAAAAGGGTGGGCATTTTTTTTTCTTTTTTTTTTAATAATTTTGTTTTTATAAAATTAATTACACAAAAACAAAAAACAAAAAAAATAAAACAAACCATAGCCATTAATTTAAACCATGGTTTAAAAGCATCTTTACTCCACACCACATGTTTCAAAAAGCAACTTAACCATAGTTAAAAAATAATCTCACCAACTTTAGCATAAAGCAAACTAAGTTACCTTTATGAATAAATTTAGTTACTTTAACTAAACAAATTCAATTACTTTAACTTAGTTACTTTAACTAATTAAAATCGTTATTTGTATAAGCCAAGTAATTAATCTTGTATATTAATTTAACAATTAAATTAATTACTAATTTAATGCAAATCAAATTTACACTTATTATACAATAAACTTATATCAACTCTTGATATAAAATTAATTAATTCAATTCATCTCATGAATTATCGGATTAAACAATTTAATCCTAAATACCCAAAAATACTTTGTCAACTTTGACGAGAGGTCGCCCTAGTGCTCAACGAGTAAACTCAATATAATGGAACTCTCTAGGCTCACGTTGGTTGTTACGTATATATATACATTTATATCTCATATACTTGTATACATATTTCATGAAGGCATGTCCGCCTACAAATCATGACTAAACAACACAACACGTCGAACCATACAAGTCGAGGTTAAAATGCTAATGTATAATCCATTCGTCATTACCGTTTCCAATTGAGTAAGGTTATAGTTATACTGTCAAAACCTTATCTACCCAATATGTGTAACTTTTCATCCTTATATTCCATTAATAAATAATATATGCAAAACTCTTTTCAATATTATTTATAATGTCAAAGAAACAATTTCTTCGACGTACTTTTGGCCAAAAGATTTCCGGAATATACTCTGAAAAATTTCTGGAAACATAAGCCAACCATATGGACTGACGAATACTCATCTTAACACACAACGATCTTGTGAGCATCAGTCTATACCTAACAGACATCCAGCGGTCAGACCATGAAAGGTCTCTGACATGCATGGTATCAGGCATAGAGGATCACTCACAAGACCACCGTGGTGTCTCATGTCAAATGACCACAATAACTACTCAACTCGAAAAGACAACTATTGACAGTTTTATGAAATATCTATTAGTCATCTTTTATGAGTTAATTCAATACTCATTCAACTAATGAATATCTACATTTCTATACGAACTTCCGCTAAGCTCACAGTCTGTTGAGACAAACCATATGTCCATTACATATATAGACAATGCATTAGTCTTACCAATATAATGACCAACCCATGTCAATATATCTAGACCAAGAATAATTTATATTCGAGAGAATTTGTGATATTTCTCAACACCATTTGCAACTCTTGCAACTATATCACCATATGTTGTAACTCTCGGGCCTTCATTAAATTCATATAAGGTTCCGAGTGTAACTCAAAATGTCTAACTCTTAGAGTAATCTAACTCTTAGATTTACAATATATAAATAAAAGTAAGAGTTTTACCATATAAATAAATAAATAACCATGATATAATAAATATTATATTGCATAAATATCTAATATTTTTACAAAAAATGAATGGTGTTCGATCACCATTTCCAACACTCCCACTTGATCTAGTGCCATTCACGATGGTATCTAATACCCATGGACTCCACGTGTTTCTCAAACATCTTGGGAGTTAAGGCTTTAGTCAGTGGATCCGCTATATTTTCTTCAGTTCCTACTTTACAAACTTTAATGGCACCGTCGTTGAGAGAAAAACACAAACCCAGATGTAGACTTTCTATCATCTGGATCAGATTGAAAATCTGAATCCGTGTAACCTCTCAACTGTAAGCCATTTTCTCCATAAATGAGAAACTTATCATTTGTACCCTTAAGGTATTTCAGAATATGTTTCACAGCCATCCAATGGTCCTAACCCGGATCAGACTGATAACGACTTCTAACACTTACAGCCATGCTGATATCAGGTCTAGTACATAACATGACATACATTATGCTACCAACAGCAGAAGTATAAGGCTGGCTAAATATTTTAGCCCTTTCACCATCTGTCTTAGGACACATTTTCTTAGACAGATGAATACCATGTTTGAAAGGCACATTGACTGTCTTACAGTCAACGAAGTTGTACCTTTCTAAGATCAAATCAATGTACTTGGACTGAGAGAGTCCTATCAGCCTCCTTGCTCTATCTCTATAAAGCTTTATACCTAGTATATAAGAGGCCTCTCCCAAATCCTTCATGGAGAAATTCTTACTGAGATAGGCTTTGACAGATTGTAACAAACCTATATCGTTTCCGATAATAGGTATATCATCAACATAAAGCACTAAGAAGACTACCATGCTCCCACTTACCTTTTTATAGACACAGGACTCCTCTTCATTTTTAATGAAACCAGACGATCTGATCACATAATCAAAATGAAGATTCCAACTACGGGAAGCTTGTTTAAGTCCATAAATAGACTTTTTAAGTTTACAAACCAGATTAGGATCTTTGGCGAATGCGAATCCCTTGGGTTGTTCCATATGGATATCTTCCTCAAGATTTCCATACAGAAATGTCGTTTTCACATCCATCTACAAAATTTCATAATCATAGTGTGCGACAATAGCTAATAAAATCCTGATTGACTTAAGCATGGCTACAGGAGAAAAGGTTTCCTCATAATCAATATTTGATTTCTGAGTAAATCTTTTTGCTACTAGTCGTGCCTTAAAGGTTTCAACCTTTCCATCGGGCCCCCGCTTCCTCTTTTAAACCCATTTACAACCGATAGGAACAATTCCATCGGGAAGTGGAACCAAGTCCTAGACTTGATTATCATGCATTGAGGCAATCTTGGATTTCATAGTTTCCAGCCATTTCTCTGCATCGATGTCTAACATCGCCTCTCTGTAGGTTAAAAGATCATTTTCCTCGATTAAGAAAACATCGAGGGCATCGTCAGATGTCGTCCTGTACCTGACATAGGGTCTCGATATCCTTTGTGACCTATGAGGTGGTTGTGTCAAAGGTATTTCATCTTCCTTAACTTCTGGTTCTATCGTCGATTCAATGTTACTTGTTACACCAGCCCAAGTAAAATGCCATACCAATACCATGTCTCAGGCCCACCATACGCCAGCCCACGAAATACTCAGACTCATAAATAACCCTCATAACCCAGCCATTTTCAGTCTTCATGACTGCCCATAATACTCCTTCATGACACGACCGTTACCAACACACAAAACATATGTCAATTAACGTATTCATGAATCTCACCTCAAATAGCCTATAAAAGGAACCGAGATCCAGAAGAGAAGGGAGGCAATCAAAACTCTCATAGCTCAATAATATTCTCTCCATAGCTCTCAGTATCTCCCATCTACCGCCCTCACGGCAGTCCAGGGTATCAAGGTAATCTCTGGCCTTGCCCCTCCTCATACGACATTAATAGATCATTTCCACTACTGACTTGGGCGTCGGAGTGCCTACGGCATCCACCACACCGGTAGACCCTCCACGCTCACCCTACCTATTTTTTTTGCAGGATCGCTAGTGCCCACTCTCAACGAAATCTCGATTGTGGACCTCAGGTGAAAACCAGCGTCCACAGAAGTTCCTAGTACTAAGGAGACCACTTTATCTCGAGGTCATGTCTGTTGGACAATTATGACCCATAGCATCACAATTTGTACAGAACATGGCGTTTCTGTACAAATTAACTTTGCGACAAAGGAAATTACTCTTTTATCATTTATAATTGGATTACCGAGTTACATAAATGATAAAAGTCCATATGATTAGTACCAGATTAATAAGATATGAGACAATATTAATCTATGTAAGGTTTAATCATTAAATATCCATAGTCGTAGTATTATCGAGACTGGACATCGATAATACAGAATAAACTAGTATTACACTTGTGCGTGTTATGGAAGTGTAACGACATAGTTCTCATATATTTGGGTATTGGATACTGATGCAAGTGTAATATGAGGTTCTGTTTACCGATGGTACTGAAACAGCTTCGCTCTGGATAGACCCCTCAGAATCTCATTGGTAGTATGACTATGTGTCTATGGGAGTCCGAATCAGGGTAGGTGTATTTGGTCTTAACCTGAGACTTGCATCGCTAATACTTGCGACAATCAGTATACTTTGGTTTTGGTATTCCGGGGCTTTAATAGGTTCTGTGTACGCCTCTTCTGGGTATACTGAGAATCGTAGTGTATTAAATGTGATGTCAAGATGGAAGTATTACTTCTGTCATATGGAGATGATGATCACGCAGGATACGGAACTGGTACTCTTGTATGCTGCAGCTATCGGGATAATATGACAAGGTCATGATTATCCGATTATAGAGACTAGTTACCAGAGATCCAATATATGCTTCATACGGGGCAGACACAATTCCAGCCCCAGGCCTAGTATGTGACCTTCGATACTAGATCGTAATACGCAATACTACGTATACTACGCCTGACAAAGATTACATATTCCTTTAAAGAATATTTCTAGAGAATTGGGTAGGCACGGTGCTTTGCTAGAAGCCAACCATGTCTTGTAAATCGGTGAGAACGTGGTACCGGGTACGCACGTATTCAGATAGTCCGATGACCGTATTTACTACCAACATATACAGGGATCTCTTGGGTCGCTTCCCGAAGATTCACCGTTGAGATTTGACTCGAACAGAAAATTAATCTGGGATTAATTAGGAGAGAGAAAATTAATCTGGGATTAATTACGGCAAGAATTAATATGGGATTAATTAACAGAGAAAGAATTAATCTGGGATTAATTGCGTCAAGGATTTATGTGGGATTAAATTCGTCGAGAAGAGAGAATGCGATTAATTTAGAATTAATCGGTAAAGTAAATTTAATAGTGAAATTAGATTTTACTATTTAATTTATTTAATTGGGCTAAAATAATATATTAGATATATTAATTGAAATTAGATTTCAATGCGGAATTAAAATTGGATTTTAATCCATGCGAATGAATTAATTTGGAATTAATTTGTAAGCGAATTCCGTAATAATTTTGCTAGGCATTATTATTTAATTAAATTGGATTTAATTACGTCGCAACGGAAAATTCGTTTAATCAGATTAAACGAACCCGAGCCCGAAGTGTGTTGAGCAAACCCACTTGAATTTTGAATTTAAAGAGGGGCCCACCAACTTACATCAATTTGACATTTGACTTACATCAAGTAGTCATAAGTGTGATGGAGGTGGTTGGCTTTATTAAATGTAATTCATTTAACTTACACAACACACTTAAGTTAACTTTAGAAGTAAACATTTTGGTAACAAGTTTAGAACTTGAAAAACACTATTCCATCTTCTCGAACCTTGGAGGGGAAAAATTTCTTTCAATTTGTTCAAGCTAGCACTTAAAGGAGTGAATCAAGGTGATAGGGAAACTCACCCAAATGTTGGAAACACTCAAGAAAGCTTGGAGCTTCCACCGAAATGCATAAAAAGTTTTAAACTCATCCGATCAATGTAAGTATTTTCCGCAACTCTTTTGATTTTATTCACATAAAAATCACTCTTAGACGATCTTGGCATGTTCTAGGAACACTTAAAATGTCGAAGTGCCAAAACAGTTGGCTGAAATGACTCTCACCTTGAAAAAGTGAAAAGTTATGGTTGAGCCCAAAGAGGACTTAGAGAACGTCATAATCAGAATCCCTATGGGTCGACTACCATTTCTGATCCTTCCAGCATCACGAAGTTTGTCAAGGGGCTCTTACTTGAACAAGACAAGCATCAACTGACGGAGCTGGCCCCCCCAGAATCTATCAAGAAAGTCGTGGCTCTGAATTATCAAGTAAAATTTTTCAAGAACTTAGTGATTTTTTTGTCTTTGAAGTTTTATCGAGTGGGAGCTATCTCATGTGTGTTATCAGGCTCTTAAATGCAACCTGTTCGTTCAAGAATATGTTGAGTCGAGCCAAAGGCGGATTCAGGAAATGGAGAAATCCAACACATCTGAAAGAAAAGAAAATACTGAGCTAAAGGCATCATTGGAGATCTCTGAGAAGAAGACAGAAAAGGTGGAGTTGGAGAAAGAACTGAAGTCGAATCGGGCCACATTAAAACTTGAGAGAGAGGTTCCCGAGGCTGAGAAGGAGGTTTATAAGCAAAGTGTGGAGTTCCTTGAAAACGAGAATGATGAGCTGACTGAATGACTGGGGGGTGTCACCTATGAGACAGTGCTGGTTGAAAGAAGTAAACTGATGAAGAAATTCTTGGCCAGGGAATATAAGAATTGAATCACCAAAAAATGGATAATGGAGCAGGAACGGCATGAAGCTGGGATCTCTTAGTCGGATGAAGAGATTGAAGAAAAAAGATTATTCCAGCAATTGTAGAATCAGTCGACTCAGAGAGTGAGGCTACTGTACAGAAGAAGTTAGTAGAGTAAAAAAAGGATCTCAAAGGAACTGAGGAGATGACCACAGAGGTTAGCGAATGATCTGGTTTGAAAGGAGGTCAGACTCTGGAGAATGAGGTTGCACATGCCCCTGATATTCAAGATGCATCTAATGTTGTCGCTTCCCCTGCCGAGGTTCCGAAATTTGAAGCCGTTGAAGATTTACTCTTATTTTTGTAAATTTGATATCTGATGGTGCCAAGCTGTAAAACTTTAACAATCCTATTTATTTTGATATATAAGAACTTTCGTTTGTAAATATTTTTTATCGCCTGAACTATTGTTTATAGAAATGTCACATATATACTTAATTGATCTTAACTTAAAATAAGGGAATGACATTAAACCAAATTGTGAAACAATATGAATTTTTTAACAAATCCAAAGTGAAGAAAGGCTACAAGGTAGCTTCCTTCTCCACAGTCATAGAGCAGTCACTAGTCGAGTGACTGGTTTATGATTTATTAAGAAGGTCTATCTATAGAATCACTTAAGATGTATGGTGTTCCAGCTATTTTGAATTGATCTTCCATCTTCAGTTTTTAACTTGTAGGCTCATTGTCCAATGATTTTAGTAATGTTGTTAGGGCCTTCCCATGTAGGTCTGAGCTTCCCATCTCCAACTTCCTTAATGTTTGGAATACTTTGCGTATGACCCAATCTCCTTATTTGAATGTTCGACATCTAACATATTGTTGAAGTACCTTGCCATCCTCTGCTGATGGGCTACAAGTGGTATGAAAGTGTGTTCTCTTAGCTCGTCGATGGTATCAAGGCTGTGGTTTATAAGCTATCGGTTGGAGTCTTCTTCGAGCCATTGGTAGCGTGGGGATGATATGTTTCATTCTACTGGGATGATTGCCTCGGCTCGAAACACTAGTGAAAATGGGGTTTCTCCAGTCGATGGTCGAGTAGTTATTCTGTAGGACCACAAAACTCCTGGGAGCTAGTCTACCCATGCCCCTTTTGTATTTTCCAATATTTTCTTTATAGTGTCCATAATAGTCTTCTTGGAAGACTCGGCTTGACCAATGGCTTGTGGGTAGCATGGGGTTGAGAAGCTGAGTTGGAGATCCCAATCCTTGTAAAATTCTTGGAAACAGTGGCTGATGAATTGAGAACCATTATCAGTCAATCTCTATTGGAAACAAAAGTTTGTACTTCTCAGTCTTGTATATTGGCGAAAGCTTTGGCTTCAATCCATTTGGAGTAGTAGTCCTTGAGTGCAAGCATGTAGACTTATTGGCCTGTGGTGATTGGGAGTTTTCCCACGATATCCATCCCTCATTTCATTAATGGCCAATGAGAGAGGATGAGAATGAGCTTTTCTAGTGGTAGTTGTGAGACTGAGGTGAATCTTTGACATTTCTCATGTATATGGGTGAAGTCTAATGCGTCAGCTCGTATGGTGGGCCAATGGTAACCTACAGTGCGGGCTCGGCATGCAAGGCTTCTTCCTCTAGAGTGATTCCCGTATTCTCCCTCATGTAACTATGCCAACACGTAGCGTGCTTCCTCGGGAGTAAGACACTTGGGGTAGGGCCTAGAGAAAGATCTTTTCAGGAGCTGGCCATCATCATAGAGAGTGAACCTTGATGCTTGGCATTGAATCTTTCGGGCCTCAGTTCTGTCTTATGGGGGCGTGCCTTCATGTAAATATCTCACTATTGGAGTCATCCAACAGTCGGCTAGAGTGACTGAGGTGAAAAATTTAGCTTCTTCCTTCCATATGGTTGGCCATTGTAAATACACCGCTGGAATATATTGGGTTTTTCCCCTTACATTGTTGAACCGAGTGTGGCCAAGGCATCTACATAAGTGTTTTCGGTCCTAGGAACTTGTGAGATCGTGAGCTCCTCAAATGAAGACTGAAGTTCTTTCACCTTTTGCAAGTAGGAGGCCATTTATGAGTCATGTGCTTGATACGAACCTTGGAGGTTGTTCATAATAAGTTGAGAGTCTGACTTGACTTCTATCTTTTTGGCTCCCAAGTCCTTAGCCAAAGTCAATCCAGTTATGAGATTTTTATACTCGGTTTTATTATTTGTGACTTTGAAACCATACTTCACTACCCGATGTAGTTTGTCACCTTCATGGGTGGTGATCACAATTCCCAACCCGTATCCACGCTTATTTCAAGATCCGTCGACTGTAGGTTTCCAAGTGGGCGTTAAATGGATACATAGGACTTCTAATTCAGCGGGGACTTTAGGCTA
Organism: Zanthoxylum bungeanum; assembly: GCA_019454045.1. Lineage (NCBI taxonomy): Eukaryota > Viridiplantae > Streptophyta > Magnoliopsida > Sapindales > Rutaceae > Zanthoxylum > Zanthoxylum bungeanum. The sequence continues at coordinate 65,621 of SKCR01036449.1, read as the reverse complement.
GGGCTGAAGTCAGCCATGAAATCTGCTAGTGCTTAAGATTTGATCGTGGTATGAGGCTGGTAAATGATGTCGTGTTCTCTAAGCTCCATAACCCATTTCACTAGTCTCCCAGAGAGCTCAGGTTTATAGAGTATGCTTCTCAAGGGGTAGAAAGTGTAGAAAGTGATTGGATTCCCTTGAAAATAAGGGCGTAGCTTCCGAGCTACTATTATTAGAGCAAATATACACTTCTACATTTGGGTGTAGCGTGTCTCCGGGTCGATTGGAGCTTTACTTACATAATAGAGTGTGAGTTATGTCCCTTCTTCCTCTCTAATCAATACTGCATAGATGGCTTGTTCTGAAACCTCCAAATAGAGGAAGAGCCTTTCATTGTCGAATGACTTTGAAAGGAGTGGTGGAATGGTCATGTACCTCTTGATTTCCTTTAAAGTTTCTTCGCATGCTAGGGTCCATTCGAAGTTCTTTGCTTTCTTGAAGGAAAAGAAGAACATAAAACTTTTTTTTTGTAGACTTGGAGATGAACCGTTTCAAAGCTGTGATCCTCCTTGCAAGTCGCATGACATCTTTCGGGTTATTGGGAGATAGAATGTTGATGATGGATTTAATCTGATCAGAGTTGGCTTATATCCCTCTTCGAGTGACCATGTAGCCTAGAAACTTACCCGAAGCGACACCGAAAGTTCATTTTATAAGGTTAAGCTTCATGCCATATTTCCCCATAATGTCGAATGCTTGTCCCAAGTGTTCTAGGTGTTGCTCGACCTTCAATGACTTCACCAACATGTCTTCTATGTAGACCTCCATGGTCTTCCCAATCTGTTGGGAAAACATTTTATTCACGAGACGCTGGTAGGTTGCTCCAGTATTATTGAGTCCGAATGGCATCATATTGTAGCAATAGATATCTATGTTGGTGACAAAGGCTGTCTTCTCTTGCTCGTTTGGGTGCATGATGATGTGATTATAGCCTGAGTAGGCATCCATGAAACTTAATAACTCATGTCCAGCCGTAGCATCGACCATTGAATCAATGTGAGGTAGAGGGAATGAGTTTTTCTAGCATGCTTTGTTCAAATCTGTGAAGTCGATGCAAACTCGCCATTTCCCGTTCTTCTTTTGAACCACGACAACATTCGCAAGCCACACTAGATATTGGACTTCTTTGATGGCTCCATTTTCTAATAGTTTCAACCTCCTCGTTGATCACTTGGTTCTTTTATGGGGAAAATTTTCTCATTTTCTTCCTGACAGGGGTGTAGTCCGGGTTTACGTGTAGTTCATGAGTCATCATCTCAGGATATATACCTGTCATATTTTCTTGAGACCAGGCAAATCAGTCGTGTTGCTCCTTGAGGAAGTTTATTAGTTCAACTCGTAGCTTTGGTTCAAGATAGTCCCGAATCTGGGCCTTATGGTCTGTATACTAAGGATGAATATGGACCTCGTAGAGTTCTTCAATGTTGGGATGATCTTGCTCGGCCCTACGAGATCCTTCATATAGTTGCTATGCTAACTGGTGTTTGGCCGTAAGAGTCGTTTGATAGCAACTCCTGCAAGCTTCTTCCATTTGAACTATTGGATACCCCACCTGTTGGGGAATTTCAACAGCTGGAGGTAGGTGGAAGAGATTGCCCTCATATCATGAATCCAAGGTCGACCAACAATCAAGTTGTAGGCTGAAGGATAATCTAAAATCAAGAAGATGGTGATTTTGTTGATCCCTCCGGCATAAAGTGAGAGAGATATCTCTCCCGAATTGAACTTCTTCTCTCCACTAAACCCCATCACTATAGTTGATCGTCGGTTGATCTTATCCAACTCTTCTCCCATGTCTGCTAGGGCATTGGTGAAGATGATGTCGGCTGAAGATCCGGTATCAACCAGTACCTACTTGATCATGAAGTTAGCAGCTTCCAAGGAGATTACCAGAGCGTCGTGTTGAGGGTTCATCCTACTAGAGTTGAAGTCGTTTGTGAATTCGATTGTCAGGTTAGTGAACATCCCTTCTAGCAATATTGTAGAGTGAAACGTTCCCACAGTTGCTGCTCTTGTGTATGATTTTGCGGCTGAGTAGAAAACACCACTGACTTCAGATCCGCCTGAAATGAAGTTCACTGTATTGTTGATTGGCAGTGGTGGCTGGGGTCCGTCACCTCGTCCGTCTTTGTCATCTCGTCGGGCCAATGTAGCTTTGCCTTTATCTATCAGCAAGTCTTTTAGATGCCATTTGTTTACTACCTCCAGAACTTCCAACCTCATGGCCACACAGTGTTAGTGTCCTAGACATGCCACAGGATCTCTAAGCGTGATTCGTGTGTGGATAAAAAATCAAAAATAAGTTACGGAGGACTTACATTGATCGGTTGAGTTCAAAATTTTTCATAGATGTTGAAGCTTCCAAGCTCATGGGTGAGTATCCCTATCACCTTTATTTGACTCTCATATGTGCTAGCAAGAACAAATGGAATAAATTTTATCTCCCAATGAGAAGCAAATTTGCCCAAAAGAGAGGAAGCAATCGACCCCTTTTTGAAACAAGGCCATTCAGCCAAAATAACAAAGTGAGAGAGCCATTTGTATTCTTTAGAAAGAAGCCAATTCGGCTAGATGAAAAAATAAAAATAAATGCTTTCTTTCGGCCTCCTCAAAGAGAAGTCAAATTGCCATTTTTTTGAAAGATAAGAAATTAGAAGCCAAATTATAAAATGAGTGGCCAATTGCAATTCTTCAAAAGAAAAGCAATATGGCTTACTGTCAAAAAGCAAAAAGAAGACAATGACCACACACATTTTGCTCGGCCAAAGAGAGAAAAAAAATAATGATTTTCCAAAATTCATTAATTATTTATATTTTGTTGGTAGGTGTGATGGGTTAGTAAATCCAATTTAAATTGTCCCAACAACTTCCATCAACAAATGACTAGATGATGTATGTAAGTGGGTCCCACCTCATTGAATTCAAAATTCAAATTACTTACACAACACACTTTTGGGCTCGGGTTCGTTTAATCCGATTAAATGAATTTTCGTCGCGGTATAATTAAATCTAATTTAATTAAATAATAATGCCTAGCAAAATTATTATTAAAGTCGCTTACGAATTAATTCAAAATTAATTCTTTCGCTAGAATTAAAATCCAATTTAATTCAGTGTTGAAATTCGATTAATCGCGTTCTCTCCTTTCGACGAATTTAATCCCAGATAAATTCTCGACGCAATTAATCCCAGATTAATTCTTAATTCTGATAATTAATCCCAGATTAATTCTTGCCGTAATTAATCCCAGATTAATTTTCTCTCTTGATAATTAATCCCAGATTGATTTTCTATCTCATAATTAATCCCATATTAATATTGTTCGAGTCAAATATCATCGGTGAATCTTTGGGATGCGACCCAAGAGATCCATGGATATGTTGGCAGTAAATTCGGTCATCAGAATATCCAAATACGTGCGTACCCGGTACCACGTACTTACCGATTTACAAGACATGGTTGGATTCTAACAAATCACCGTGCCTACCCAATTCTCCAGAAATATTCTTTAAAGGACTATATAATCTTTGTCAGGCGTAATATACGTAGTATTGCGCATTACGATCCAATATCGGATGTCACATGCTAGGCCTGGGGCTGGAGTTGTGTCTGCCCCGTACGAAGCATATATCGGATCACTAGTAACTAGTCTGTTTATGATCGGAAAGTCATGACCTAGTCGTACTTCCCCGATGGCTATAACATTTAGAGTACCAGTTCTGTATCCTGTGTGATCATCATCTCCATATGACTGAAGTGATATTTCCATCTTGACATCACACCCAATACACTACGATTCTCAGTATACCCAGAAGAGGCGTACAAAGAACCTGTTAAAGCCCTGGATGACTAAAACCAAAGTATATTGATTGTCGCAAGTATTAGCGATGCAAGTCTCAAGTTAAGACCAAATACACCTACCATGATTCGAATTCCCATAGAAACATAGTCATACTACCAATGGGATTCCGATGGGTCTATCCAGAGCGAAGCTGTTTCCGTACTGTGGGAACACAGAAACTGGGCGACGCATGTTGTCACGGGCTGCGGCCCGGTTGGGAATACGGAGTAGCCCGCGGGGGACTAAACCGGAGAATAATGGAGTCGTCACCCGGTGTGAACCGGGACAAAGATTTAAGGCCGCACTCACCCCTCGCAAGGGAAGACCTCAAACCGTTGGGTTCGGAATAGTCCCTTACTTATGCCACTTGTAATAAAATGATTTGTGCAATAATCTTACCAAGCCTAAGCAACATATTTCCAAGGATAGTTTACTCCTAAGTTTGCATGCATAGGTACAAAGCTCATATCTAAGTTTACATATAACACATTTTCATATTTTTCATACAACCTATTTGCATACAATCTATGTCCGAATTCATGCATAAAGATAAATTGACATACGGAAAGCATACAATTTCACATTGGCAGGCACAGAAGCACAAACAAATAATATTCATACAAGCATGTATATTAAGGAAAGACGCTTAAGTGCGTAATAGAAATAGATAACTCAAGAGGTAATACAAATGCATAAGATAAAAAGAGACGACTATATGCTAAGATAGGCATGTCGTGATGTGATGCAGAAAGGATCTCTAGAATTGACACGAACACATGCATGGGTCTTTTTTTTGGTGGTATTGTGATGTAGTTTGAGGCTGTTTTAGAGGTGCCTGATGCGTCAAATGAGGGTGTTGTTTTGAGCGTTTGGCTTTTGCGTGAAGGTTGGGTTATGTGGCTAAAGGCCAGGGGACGTGTTGTGGAGTGGGCAGTTACGGGTTGGATTTAATAGCTTAAGTGTTTGAGGGTCGTTGATGCGTTGTGGAGATTATGGAGGGCTTAGTGCATGAGGTAGTGAGGGTTCTCAGATTGTGACGTGTTTGTGGGCTCTTTAGGTAGTGAGGGCAGTGTGTTATATGCGTTGATGATGGGCGTGGTGTGCGCTGATGGCTTGTGGTGCGAGGTTATGTGGTGAAAGGGTCTTGTGCAGGTTGTGACGTGTTTATGGGCTCTTTAGGCAGTGAGGGCAGTGTGCTACGTGCGTGAGAATGTGCTTGGCAGTACGTGAGAGGGGCTGACTTGCGTGAATTGGCTGAGGGGGGTATGTGTGTGATGAGGCTGGGCGTGCATATATCTTGGGTTTTTTGCGTGAACAAAGGAAAGTGCAAGGGCTTATAATATGGCTTCACCAATGATAATAGATCGAGCCAAGACAGGGATAGATGATGCAATCAATAGATGAAAGACGCGGTAAATATCGTGGTAAAGGTAGCCTTTTAGGCTTTTCTTTCCCTAAATGGAGAACCTTTTAGTCCAACACAATAAGCCCATGCGTTTTCATTACAATGCGTATAAAGATAAAGACAATAATATCGGACTTCGTATACTCGATTGAACACATCTTACGTTCAACCGAATATACATTAATCGGCACGGCAAAGCATCGTGGTAAAAGACTTTAACCCCTCAGAATATGGGACCTTTAATCCAACTTACTAAGCCCATGCGCTCGATCACATCATGCATATAAACAAAAGACAATAATATCGGATTTCGTATACCCGATTGAACATGTCTTACGTCCAACCGAATATACATTAATCGGCACGGCAAAGCATCGCGGTAAAGGATTTTAAACCCTCAGAATAGGGGACCTTTAATCCAACTTACTAAGCCCATGCGCTCGATCACATCATTACATAAACAAATAACATGCGGAATTTAAATGACGAATAATAAATAAATCAAAACAACATAAAACAAAAGAATTTGTCGTTTACTCAAGCGGTACGTGGAGTTGTATCCCGAGTACAGATCATACTACCATCCATTAAGAATCGGCTATGAAATTTATGTCCGGGTTTCCATCCGATATACCGCGAGAGTTGACACATCTTTTATTTTATTCCAAGGCCACAAAATACAATATTTCATAATACATGCATATTTATCTACTCAAGGGCCACAACATGCATTTTAAAATAATAATCATGCGAACAGTTATCAATAAATAATAAAAATAAAACTGAAAACGAGTGTGAAAAATACCCTCAGGTCTAACCTTTTTTGCCGACTTTCGGACTTGCGTTTCACGGAGATCGGAAGGGTTAAAGCTCCTCAACTTCTCTGGTTCACTGGTTTAGCGTCTTAGCTCACTGTTTTGCTATTTTTCTTGCTGTTTGACCTTCGTTTTGCTGTTGTTTCCTCTGTATTTTCTGCTTACTATTTCAGGTCTTCAAAGCTACTATTTTTTGTGTTTTGTAGGGGTTTTAGGTGCAGTTTTTTTGTGATTATCTTAAGGATTAAAAGTACAGTTTTTTGTTACTGGTTTATGTGATTTATGGGGGTGTTTTAAGGTGTTTTTGCTACTATTTGGGCGTGTAAAACAGTGCAGTTTGGGCGTGTGAAATAGTACAGTTTTTGGTGTAAATTTCGGTGATGCAGCTGCTATTTTTGGGGGAATTTTCGGTGATGTTTGGGGGGTGTATGAGGCTGGTTTTCAGTGGTGATTAGGGGCTGTTTTGATGGTTGTAGGGGCTGTAATATTTTCGACAATGGAGGGGTTGAGGAGGGTGATGTTTTCGGCTATGGAGGGAGGAGATGAAGAGGAATGTTTGCTATTTTTCTTGTGATTTGCGTGTAATGTCAAGGATTTCTTGCTGTGATTTGCGTGTGAGTTGTATATTGTGAAGGGAGTGCATGTCTTGGTTAGGGGTTTTTTATATAGAGAAGGGTTAGGGCTTCTCCTTGTCTCACAAGGAAGGGATTTTGGCATTAAAGAGAGGATTTGATTTGGTGTTGGATAAGGAAATCAATGGATTGTGGGGGGGACAAATTTTGGTGAATTGGGAAGGTTGAATATTTGATTGGCTTGGTTTAGGAATACAATTTGTTAGATAAGGAAGTCAATATTTTTAATTGGTTATGATTGATTTTAATTAGGCATAATATTTCTTTAATTTAGTATATAATATTTTAAGTTCGGAAGTTACAATATTTTAATTTGGTATAATTATATTTTATGTCTTATTTAATTTGGTATATCAATTAATTAATATTTTATTTAGTTAATGTTTAATTTAATTAATATTTGATTTAATTTGGGTGTAATTTAAGGTGATATGGGCGTGTGGGCCTCTCTTGGTGGGCTAGGTGTTGTGTTGGTTTGGTGAGTGGGCTTAGGTGGGTGGCAAGGGTTGTGGGCCAAGGTTAAAAGGTTTGCGGGTTTTTTTTTGGGCCAAAGGTGCTCTAAACGGAGGTCCAACAAGTGAGCTTGACGCTAAACAAGTGAATAAGGATCTAACGAAATACCGATTCCCTTCCGACGACCGTTTCCCGCAATATCCTTAACTAAAAAGGTAGTGCCTCCAACTGAGACTCATCATCGGGTTTCACATGCAAAAATGCAATGCCTACACGTACCATCAGTAAACAGAACCTGTTATTACCCAAATATATGAGAACTGTGCCGTTACGCTTCCATAACACGCACAAGTGTAATACTAGTCTATTCCGCATTATCGATGTCCAGTCTCGATAATACTACGACTAGGGATATTTAATGATTAAACCATTGTGGATTAATATTGTCCCATATTTTATTAATCCGGAACTAATCATAAGGACTTTTATCATTTATATATCCAGGTAATCCAATTACAAATGATAAAAGAGCAATTTCCTTTGTCACATAGTTAATTTGTACAACAACACCATGTTCTGTACAAATAGTGATGCTATGGGTCATAATTGTCCAACAATCTCCCACTTGGCCTATAGCCAATCACTCAAATATCTAACACCTGAACTATGTACGGGTCGCTCAAACTTCTACTGAGAAACAGTTTTCGTCAGCGGATTTGCAAGATTATCATCTGATGCGATTTATTCGATCATCACATCGCCACGATGTATGATCGAATGAATCAGATGAATTAGTTGAAGTACATACTTGGATCATTGATGAGACCACGGTTCTTTAGCCTGCGATGTAGCCTAGCTCAGTTGCTAACAGAACTACTCTTAATCCAATTAGGATTATATAGATCCAAAATGCTTATTTTGCTGCCTCAGCTGCAGTAATGTTCCGTTTTTGTTATTTATTCGACAACAATATCTTGCTTGGAAGATTTCCAGCTCAATATTCCGTTATTCAAACTATATACGTACCCTTATTGCGACTTACAGTCTTTTATATCGGTTTGGAAACTTGCAGCGGTGAACCCAGTCACCTCAAGTTCTTATTTCCCCATATTCTCAGAAAGCATCCTTGGTTCGTCTAAGATACTCAATGATGTTCTTAATTTGAATCCAGTGACCATCACTTAGATTGGCCTGATTGTGTCTACATATGCTCAAAGCTTATGAGACATCAGGTCACGTACATATCAAAACGTATGAACACTGAGAGAGTGTCAGCAAATTTTTAGATCTATCCCAGTAGATCTTTATTCCTAGAATAAAGCCTGCTTCTCCCAGGTATTCAATGGAGAATTTTAATGAAAGCCAAGCTTTCACCGATTATTAGTATGGGAATGTCATTGCTGAGAAGCAATACATCATCAATGTATAGGACAATCATTGTCAGTGCACTCCCACTAACCCTCTTATATGCACAAGAATCATCTCCGTTTTGAATTAAATCATATACCATTATAATTACATAAAAACGCCGATTCCAAGAACGCAATGCTTTCTTCAATCCATAAATGGATTGATTTAACTTGCAAACCTTGTTTGCATGTTTTGGCACGATAAAAACCATCAGAATGTTGCATACAAACATCCTCCAAAAGGTTTCCGTTAAAGAAAGCGGATTTGGCGTCCAGCTGTCATATTTCTTAAACAAAATATGCAATATTAGCAAGCATTACCCGAATGGATTTAATCATGGCCACAGGTGAAAAATTTCGTCGTAGTCGACACAATGTCGTTGACGATACCCTTTATGTACAAGCCTAGCTGTGTACATTTATATATTGCCATCCATGTATGTCTTCCTTGAAGACACATATAGTACCAATAGGCACAATGCCTTCTGGTATATCAACCAGTATCCAAACTTGGTTGATATTCATGGAATCCATTTCGGACTTCATGGCACTTTGCCATAATCAGAGTCGATACCTTGTATCACTTCCTGATACATAGTCAATTAATTATCCTCAATAAGATTAACATCTACATGAGGTGAGATCAGAAACCCATACCTCCCAGGTTGTTTTCTGACTCTCTCCGACTTACGCGGTTCTTGTGAATTCGAAAATTATTGGTACAGTTTCATCCCTGATGAACTGTTGGTGTTCCGTGAGGACTCGGTGCCTGGAACAGTATTACTCTGATTTTCATCGAGTTTTACTTTCCTCCCACTTTCCACTGCATATAGGAATTCCTCTTAGGAAAACCGCATGGAGAGCAACAATTACATTGTTCTCTTGTGAGTTGTATAAGTATTATACTTTGGTTTCCCTAGGACAACCTACAAATAGGCACTTATCCGATTTGGGTTCTAGTTTCGTACCATCCAAACATATGCCCAGCATTCCCAAATCTTCAGGAATGAGAAACTCGATTTCTTTCCTGTTCATATCTAATATGAAGTATGTTAACAGATTTTATAGGAACCTTATTCAAAATCAGAATTTCACTATTCAATGCTTATCCCGTGAAAGAAATTGGTAGCTAAGAGCGACTAATAATAAACCTTACCATGTCCAATAAAGTTTGGTTTCTCTGTTCGGACACACCGTCAAATTGAGGTGTTCCGGGAGGAGTCTACTGTGAAAGAATACTAGACTCTTTCAAGTAATCGAGAAACTTATTGCTCAAGTATTTTCCACTACGGTCCAACCGTAATGTCTTAATACTTTTGCCCGTCTGTTTTTCTATACTTCGTGTCGAAACTCTTTGAATTACTCAAAAGTTTCTGACTTGTGTATCATAAAATACACATAACCATAACGCGATGCCATATCCGTAAAGGTTACGAAGTATTCATATCCACCTCTAGCCTAGCTAGGCATGGGCCCACTTACGTCACTATGAACGAGGGCTAACAGATCGGTGGCACTTGCACTTTTACCAAGTAAAAAGTGTTTTAGGCACTTTGTTTAATAAACTAGATTTGTAGACATCATTTGAATTAGAATCAAATTTGTCCAAGTATCCACTCTTCGAAAGTGTGGATATACGAATCTTGTTAATGCATCCCAGATAACAATGCCACAAATAAGTCTAATTTGATTTACTCAATTTGAGCTATTTGTTTGTCAATTTATATGTTTGAGATTCATTTATATTCAAAATATAAAGACCATTATTTACATCTAAGGTAGATATCTCGATATCATCTTTATGAATAAAAACACCCGGTGTTTCGGAATATAAAGGCATACCCGCAACGGGTTAAACTATATACAGAGATAATGTTCCTAGTCAAACTAGATACATTATAACAGTCTCCTAATTTAAGTACATGCCCAAAGGGCAGTTCCAAAAGTTAGGTTCATATGGCCAAAACAGCGACTCTCGTCTTGTTTCCGACTCATAGGTCGATCTTATCTGAAGCCAGTTTCCTGATAATAAGCAGATCCTGCACATCAGTACATATGTTTATGTACCACCTCCAGTATCAAAAATTCAATTTTAATACCAGTAGTGAACATGTTTTTATACAAATATTCTTGAAGCCGGAACCTTATCCCGCCTTCACTTCCTTCATGTCTGCCATGTCCATATGGCAATCACACTTCTAATGACCCCGTTTGCCACAGTTTAGGCAGACAACATGGGATATGTCCTTTTAAGAAGCTCTGGCTATGCATAACGGATTGAGCCCTAAGGTTATCATCACAATGAGTCTTCCTAAGCTCATGCTCTACTATTCGCTCAACTTCGGGCTCATGCTTGAGAGGTTTCTCTATCAAAAAGAATAACTTCTCAGCTTCTAGGACTATCCTGAAGTTCTATTCCCAATCTGAAAATTAAAGCCGTTAAAGACATTTTCCCCAGGATTATGTTCTAAATGCTAATCTTTCAGCCATCTTGATTGCTATAGTCCAACTATCCAATCAACGATTTCGGGTACAATTAAATGTAATGATTACTTTAGTCTAACTATATAATCAACTACAATTGTTCGGTTATATTCAAATGTATTGATTACTATAGTCCAACTATATAACCAACGAGAAATGAAGTAGTTTGAATACAGTCCAACTGTTTGATTAATAACAAAATTGAATATAGTAGTCCAACTAATATATTTATTAACAATTAATCAAATTGAGGTGTTCCGGGAGGAGTCTTCTGTGAAAGAATACTATACTCTTTCAAGTAATCGAGAAACTTATTGCTCAAGTATTTTCCACTACGGTCCAACCGTAATGTCTTAATACTTTTGCCCGTCTGTTTTTCTATACTTCGTGTCGAAACTCTTTGAATTACTCAAAAGTTTCTGACTTGTGTATCATAAGATACACATAACCGTAACGCGATGCCACATCCGTAAAGGTTACGAAGTATTCATATCCACCTCTAGACTAGCTAGGCATGGGCCCACTTACGTCACTATGAACGAGGGCTAACAGATCGGTGGCACTTGTACTTTTACCAAGTAAAAGGTGTTTTAGACACTTTTCTTAATAAACTAGATTCGTAGACATCATTTGAATTAGAATCAAATCTGTCCAAGTATCCACTCTTCGAAAGTGTGGATATACGAATCTTGTTAATGCATCCTAGATGACAATGCCACAAATAAGTCTCATTTGATTTACTCAATTTGATCTATTTGTTTGTAATATTATATGTTTGAGATTCATTTATATTCAAAATATAAAGACCATTATTTACAACTAATGTAGATATCTCGATATCATCTTTATGAACAAAAACACCTGGTGTTTCAAAATATAAAGGTATACCCGCAACGGGTTAAACTAGATACAGAGATAATGTTCCTAGTCAAACTAGATACATTATAACAGTCTCATAATTTAAGTACATGCCGAAAGGGCAGTTCCAAAACTTAGGTTCCAATGGCCAAAACAACGACTCTCGTCTTGTTTCCAACTCATAGGTCGATCTCATCTGAAGCCAGTTTCCTGATAATAAGCAGATCCCGCACATCAGTACATATGTTTATGTACCACCTCCAATATCCAAAATCCAATTTTAATACCAGTAGTGAAAATGTTTTTATACAAATATTCTTGAAGCCGGAACCTTGTCCCGCTTTCACATCCTTCATGTCTGCCTTGTCCATACGGCAGTCACACTTCTAGTGACCTCGTTTTCCACAGTTTAGGCAGACAACTTGGGATATGTCCTTTTAAGAAGCTCTGGCTGTGCATAACAGATTGAGCACTAAAGTTATCATCACAATGAGTCTTCATAAGCTCATGCTCTACTATTCCCTCAACTACGGGCTCATGCTTGAGAGGTTTTTCTATCAAATAGAATAACTTCTCAGCTCCTAGGACTATCCTGAAGTTCTATTCCCAATCTGAAAATTAAAGCCGTTGAAGACATTTTCCCATGGATTATGTTCTAAATGCTAATCTATCAGCCATCTTGATTGCTATAGTCCAACTATCCAATCAACGATTTCAGGTACAATTAAATGTATGATTACTATAGTCTAACTATATAATCAACTATAATTGTTCGGTTACATTCAAATGTATTGATTACTATAGTCCAACTATATAACCGACGACAAATGAAGTAGTTTGAATACAGTCCAATTGTTTTGATTAATAACAAAATTGAATATAGTAGTCCAACTAATATATTTATTAATAATTAATAAAATTGAGGTGTTCCGGGAGGAGTCTACTGTGAAAGAATAATATACTCTTTCAAGTAATCGAGAAACTTATTGCTCAAGTATTTTCCACTACGGTCCAACCGCAATGTCTTAATTTTTTTGCCCGTCTGTTTTTCTATACTTCGTGTCGAAACTCTTTGAATTACTCAAAAGTTTCTGACTTGTGTATCATAAGATACACATAACCGTAACGCGATGCCACATCCGTAAAGGTTACGAAGTATTCATATCCACCTCTAGACTAGCTAGGCATGTGCCCACTTACGTCACTATGAACGAGGGCTAACAGATCGGTGGCACTTGCACAATTACCAAGTAAAAGGTGTTTTAGGCACATTGTTTAATAAACTATATTCGTAGACATCATTTGAACTAGAATCAAATCCGTCCAAGTATCCACTCTTCGAATGTGTGGATATACGAATCTTGTTAATGCATCCCAGATGACAATGCCACAAATAAGTCTCATTTGATTTACTCAATTTGAGCTATTTGTTTGTCATATTATATGTTTGAGATTCATTTATATTCAAAATATAAAGACCGTTATTTACATCTAATGTAGATATCTCGATATCATCTTTATGAAAAAAACACAAGGTGTTTCAAATATAAAGGTATACCCGCAACGGGTTAAACTAGATACAGAGATAATGTTCCTAGTCAAACTAGATATATTATAACAGTCTCCTAATTTAAGTACATGCCCAAAGGGCAGTTCCCAAACTTAGGTTCATATGGCCAAAACAGCGACTCTCGTCTTGTTTCCGACTCATAGGTCGATCTCATCTAAAGCCAGTTTCCAGATAATAAGCAGATCCAGCACATCAGTACATATGTTTATGTACCACCTCCAGTATCAAAAATCCAATTTTAATCCCAGTAGTGAACATGTTTTTATACAAATATTCTTGAAATCGAAACCTTATCCCGCCTTCACTTCTTTCATGTCTGCCTTGTTCATACGGCAGTCACACTTATAGTGACCCCGTTTTCCACAGTTTAGGCAGACAACTTGGGATGTGTCCTTTTATGAAGCTCTGGCAGTGCATAACGGATTGAGGACTAAAGTCATTATCACAATGAGTCTTCCTAAGCTCATGCTCTACTATTTTCTCAACTCCGGGCTCATGCTTGAGAGGTTTCTCTATCAAATTGAATAACTTCTCGGCTCCTAGGACTATCCTTAAGTTCTATTCCCAATCTGAAAATTAAAGCCGTTAAAGATATTTTCCCCAGGATTATGTTCTAAATGCTAATCTTTCAGCCATCTTGATTGCTATAGTCCAACTATCCAATCAATGATTTCGGGTACAATTAAATGTAATGATTACTATAGTTTAACTATATAATCAACTAAAATTGTTCGGTTACATTCAAATGTATTATTGATTACTATAGTCCAACTATATAACCAACGACAAATGAAGTAGTTTGAATACAATCCAACTGTTTGATTAATAACAAAATTGAATATAATAGTCCAACTAATATATTTATTAACAATTAATCAAATTGAGGTGTTCCGGGAGGAGTCTACTGTGAAAGAATACTATACTTTTTCAAGTAATCGATAAACTTATTGCTCAAGTATTTTCCACTACGGTCCAACCGCAATGTCTTAATACTTTTTCCCGTCTTTTTTTCTATACTTCGTGTCGAAACTCTTTGAATTACTCAAAAGTTTCTGACTTGTGTATCTTAAGATACACATAACCGTAACGTGATGCCACATCTCTAAAGGTTACGAAGTATTCATATCCACCTCTAGACTAGCTAGGCATTGGCCCACTTACGTCACTATGAACGAGGGCTAACAGATCGGTGGCACTTGCACAATTACCAAGTAAAAGGTGTTTTAGGCACTTTGTTTAATAAACAAGATTCGTAGACATCATTTGAATTAGAATCAAATCCGTCCAAGTATCCACTCTTCGAATGTGTGGATATACGAATCTTGTTAATGCATCCCAGATGACAATGCCACAAATAAGTCTCATTTGATTTACTCAATTTGAGCAATTTGTTTGTCATATTATATGTTTGAGATTCATTTATATTCAAAATATAAAGACTATTATTTACATCTAATGTAGATATCTCGATATCATCTTTATGAAAAAAAAACACCCGGTGTTTCGAAATATAAAGGTATACCCGCAACGGGTTAAACTAGATACAGAGATAATGTTCCTAGTCAAACTAGATATATTATAACAGTCTCCTAATTTAAGTACATGCCCAAAGGGCAGTTCCCAAACTTAGGTTCTTATGGCCAAAACAGCGACTCTCGTCTTGTTTCCGACTCATAGGTCGATCTCATCTAAATCCAGTTTCTAGATAATAAGCAGATCCCGCACATCAGTTCATATGTTTATGTACCACCTCCAGTATCAAAAATCCAATTTTAATACCAGTAGTGAACATGTTTTTATACAAATATTCTTGAAATCGGAACCTTATCCCGCCTTCACTTCTTTCATGTCTGCCTTGTTCACATGGCAGTCACACTTCTAGTGACCCCGTTTTCCACAGTTTAGGTAGACAACTTGGGATGTGTCCTTTTAAGAAGCTCTGGCTGTGCATAACCAATTGAGCACTAAAGTCATTATCACAATGAGTCTTCCTAAGCTCATGCTCTACTATTTTCTCAACTCCGGGCTCATGCTTGAGAGGTTTCTCTATCAAATTGAATAAATTCTCGGCTCCTAGGACTATCCTGAAGTTCTATTCCCAATCTGAAAATTAAAGCCGTTAAATATATTTTCCCCAGGATTATGTTCTAATTGCTAATCTTTCAGCCATCTTGATTGCTATAGTCCAACTATCCAATCAACAATTTCGGGTACAATTAAATGTAATGATTACTATAGTTTAACTATATAATCAACTAAAATTCTTCGGTTACATTCAAATGTATTGATAACTATAGTCCAACTATATAACCAACGACAAATGAAGTAGTTTGAATACAGTCCAACTATTTGATTAATAACAAAATTGAATATAATAGTCCAACTAATATATTTATTAACAATTAATCAAATTGAGGTGTTCCGGGAGCAGTCTACTGTGAAAGAATACTATACTCTTTCAAGTAATCGAGAAACTTATTGCTCAAGTATTTTCAACTACGGTCCAACCGCAATGTCTTAATACTTTTGCCCGTCTGTTTTTCTATACTTCGTGTCGAAACTCTTTGAATTACTCAAAAGTTTCTGACTTGTGTATCATAAGATACACATAACCGTAACGCGATGCCACATCCTTAAAGGTTACGAAGTATTCATATCCACCTCTAGACTAGCTAGGCATGGGCCCACTTACGTCACTATGAACGAGGGCTAACAGATCGGTGGCACTTGCACAATTACCAAGTAAAAGGTGTTTTAGGCACTTTGTTTAATAAACTAGATTCGTAGACATCATTTGAATTAGAATCAAATCTGTCCAAGTATCCACTCTTCGAATGTGTGGATATACGAATCTTGTTAATGCATCCCAGATGACAATGCCATAAATAAGTCTCATTTGATTTACTCAATTTGATCTATTTGTTTGTCATATTATATGTTTGAGATTCATTTATATTCAAAATATAAAGACCATTATTTATATCTAATGTAGATATCTCGATATCATCTTTATGAAAAAAAACACCCGGTGTTTCGAAATATAAAGGTATACCTGCAACGGGTTAAACTAGATACAGAGATAATGTTCCTAGTCAAACTAGATATACATTGTAATAGTCTCCTAATTTAAGTACATGCCGAAAGGGCAGTTCCAAAATTTAGGTTCCTATGGCCAAAACAGCGACTCTCATCTTGTTTCCGACTTATAGGTCGATCTCATATGAACCCAGTTTCCTGATAATAAGCAGATCCTGCACATCAGTACATATGTTTATGTACCACCTCCAGTATCAAAAATCCAATTTTAATACCAGTAGTGAACATGTTTTTATACAAATATTCTTGAAGCCAAAACCTTCTCCCGCCTTCACTTCCTTCATGTCTGCCTTGTCCATACGGTAGTCACACTTCTAGTGACCCCGTTTGCCACAGTTTAGGCAGACAACTTGGGATATGTCCTTTTATGAAGCTCTGGCTGTGCATAACGGATTGAGCACTAAAGTCATCATCACAATGAGTCTTCCTAAGCTCATGCTCTACTATTCACTCAACTCCGGGCTCATGCTTGAGAGGTTTCTCTATCAAATTGAATAACTTCTCAGCTCCTAGGACTATCCTAAAGTTCTATTCCCAATCTGAAAATTAAAGCCGTTAAAGACACTTTCCCCAGGATTATGTTCTAAATGCTAATCTTTCAGTCATCTTGTTTGCTATAGTCCAACTATCCAATCAACGATTTCGGGTACAATTAAATGTAATGATTACTATAGTCTAACTATATAATCAACTACAATTGTTCGGTTACATTCAAATGTATTGATTACTATAGTCCAACTATATAACCAATGAGAAATGAAGTAGTTTGAATACAGTCCAACTGTTTGATTAATACAACAATTGAATATAGTAGTCCAACTAATATATTTATTAATAATTAATCAAATTGAGGTGTTCCGGGAGGAGTCTACTGTGAAAGAATACTATACTCTTTCAAGTAATCGAGAAACTAATTGCTCAAGTATTTTCCACTACGGTCCAACCGTAATGTCTTAATACTTTTGCCCGTCTGTTTTTCTATACTTCGTGTCGAAACTCTTTGAATTACTCAAAAGTTTCTGACTTGAGTATCATAAGATACACATAACCGTAACGCGATGCCACATCCGTATAGGTTACGAAGTATTCATATCCAGCTCTAGACTAGCTAGGCATGGGCCCACTTACGTCACTATGAACGAGGGTTAACAGATCGGTGACACTTGCACTTTTACCAAGTAAAAGGTGTTAAGACACTTTGTTTAATAAACTAGATTAGTAGACATCATTGAATTAGAATCAAATACGTCCAAGTATCCACTCTTCGAAAGTGTGGATATACGAATCTTGTTAATGCATCCCAGATGACAATGCCACAAATAAGACTCATTTGATTTACTCAATTTAAGCTATTTGTTTGTCATATTATATGTTTGAGATTCATTTATATTCAAAATATAAAGACCATTATTTACATCTAATGTAGATATCTCGATATCATCTTTATGAAAAAAAACACCCGGCTTTTCGGAATATAAAGGTATACCCGCAACGGGTTAAACTAGATACAGAGATAATGTTCCTAGTCAAACTAGATATTTTATAACAGTCTCCTAATTTAAGTACATGCCGAAAGGGCAGTTCCCAAACTTAGGTTCCTATGGCCAAAACAGCGACTCTCGTCTTGTTTCCGACTCATAGGTCGATCTCATCTGAAGCCAGTTTCCTGATAATAATCAGATCCCGCACATTAGTACATATGTTTATGTACCATCTCCAGTATCAAAAATCCAATTTTAATACCAGTAGTGAACATGTTTTTATACAAATATTTTTGAAGCCGGAACCTTGTCCCGCCTTCACTTCCTTCATGTCTGCCTTATCTATACGGCAGTCACACTTCTAGTGACCCCGTTTGCCACAGTTTAGGTAGACAACTTGGGAAATGTCCTTTTAAGAAGCTCTGGCTGTGCATAACGGATTGAGCACTAAAGTCATCATCACAATGAGTCTTCCTAAGCTCATGCTCTACTATTCGCTCAACTCCGGGCTCATGCTTGAGAGGTTTCTCTATCAAATTGAATAACTTCTAGGCTCCTAGGACTATCCTGAAGTTCTATTCCCAATCTGAAAATTAAAGCCGTTAAAGACATTTTCCCTATGATTATGTTCTAGATGCTAATCTTTCAGCCATCTTGATTGCTATAGTCCAACTATCCAATCAACAATTTCGGGTACAATTAAATGTAATGATTACTTTAGTCTAACTATATAATCAACTACAATTGTTCGGTTATATTCAAATGTATTGATTACTATAGTCCAACTATATAACCAACGACAAATGAAGTAGTTTGAATACAGTCCAACTGTTTGATTAATAACAAAATTGAATATAGTAGTCCAACTAATATATTTATTAACAATTAATCAAATTGAGGTGTTCCGGGAGGAGTCTTCTGTGAAAGAATACTATACTCTTTCAAGTAATCGAGAAACTTATTGCTCAAGTATTTTCCACTACGGTCCAACCGTAATGTCTTAATACTTTTGCCCGTCTGTTTTTCTATACTTCGTGTCGAAACTCTTTGAATTACTCAAAAGTTTCTGACTTGTGTATCATAAGATACACATAACCGTAACGCGATGCCACATCCGTAAAGGTTACGAAGTATTCATATCCACCTCTAGACTAGCTAGGCATGGGCCCACTTACGTCACTATGAACGAGGGCTAACAGATCGGTGGCACTTGTACTTTTACCAAGTAAAAGGTGTTTTATACACTTTTCTTAATAAACTAGATTCGTAGACATCATTTGAATTAGAATCAAATCTGTCCAAGTATCCACTCTTCGAAAGTGTGGATATACGAATCTTGTTAATGCATCCCAGATGACAATGCCACAAATAAGTCTCATTTGATTTACTCAATTTGATCTATTTGTTTGTCATATTATATGTTTGAGATTCATTTATATTCAAAATATAAAGACCATTATTTACATCTAATGTAGATATCTCGATATCATCTTTATGAACAAAAACATCTGGTGTTTCGGAATATAAAGGTATACCCGCAACGGGTTAAACTAGATACAGAGATAATATTCCTAGTCAAACTAGATACATTATAACAGTCTCCTAATTTAAGTACATGCCGAAATGGCATTTCCCAAACTTAGGTTCCTATTGCCAAAACAGCGACTCTCGTCTTGTTTCCGACTCATAGGTCGATCTCATCTGAAGCCATTTTCCTGATAATAAGCAGATCCCGCACATCAGTACATATGTTTATGTACCACCTCCAGTATCAAAAATCCAATTTTAATACCAGTAGTGAACATGTTTTTATACAAATATTCTTGAAGCCAAAACCTTGTCTCGCCTTCACTTCCTTTATGTCTGCCTTGTCCATACGGCAGTCACACTTCTAGTGACCCCATTTGCCACAGTTTAGGCAGACAACTTGGGATATGTCCTTTTAAGAAGCTCTGGCTGTGCATAACAGATTGAGCACTAAAGTCATCATCACAATGAGTCTTCCTAAGCTCATGCTCTACTATTCGCTCAACTCCGGGCTCATGCAAGAGAGGTTTCTCTATAAAATTGAATAACTTCTCGGCTCCTAGGACTATCCTGAAGTTCTATTCCCAATCTGAAAATTAAAGCCGTTAAAGACATTTTCCCCAGGATTATGTTCTAGATTCTAATCTTTCAGCCATCTTGATTGCTATAGTCCAACTATCCAATCAACGATTTCGGGTACAATTAAATGTAATGATTACTATAGTCTAACTATATAATCAACTACAATTGTTCGGTTACATGCTTGTAGGCATTGCATTTTTTGCATATTACCCCGATGATGAGTCTCGTATGGAGACACTACCTCTTTAGTTGTGAAAGCCGTGTGAAACGGACGTTGGAAGGGTAAAGTTGGAAATTAATATTTTGTCAGATTTAACTCGCTTGTTTCGCTTCGGGTTCGCTTGTTGGACCTCTGTTTTAAAACACACCAAACCCATTAAATCACAAATTAAATAATTAAAACATTTAAAATACATGTCACTATTTAAATTAAAACACATGTCACAAATTAAATTAAATTAAAATTAAAATCAAATCAAATTAAAACCAATTAAAACCAATTAAATTAAATTAAAATCTAATTAAACTAAATTCCAAAATTAAAATAAATCACTTCATAATTTTAATTAAATCACCCACCAAAATAAAATGATTTCTTATCTTAAATAATTAAAATTAAACATAAATTAAATTAATTGATTTTGTTTCCTATTAAAGCCATGCATAACCCTAACCATACCCCCTCACTATATAAGCATCCAACAAACCCTAACTGCCTTGGCTGGTCTCCCCCTCTCGCATGACTCTCTCCCTTGACCTCTCTCGGCCCTCAATCTCATCATCACTCTCTCTCGTCCTGCAACCTACAAGCACTCTGCAATGGACCAAACTAAAAAACCCTAGCAGCTCTGATCTATCTTCTTCCCTTCACTCGGCAGCCTCTCACACTACAACAAGCCTTCACTCACGCACCCCTTGACCATGTTGAAGCCATCACCGAGCACAAGTCAAGCAGCAACCAACACAGACCAGCCTCCACTCGACAATAACACCCATCCATCCACTCGGCAACAACACTCATGAACCCTACTTCACCCACTCAATCAGACCCATTCAATCAGACGTATAACCCCTCATTGACCATTGCAAACAACCAAGAAACCCATTAACATCAACCAGAAACCCTAAGTCCTCCTCTCTAACGCAAGATCTCCCCTCTCATCAAACCCACACATCAGCCCTCATACCTCTAGCAACCCCTCAGATCAGCACCGACTAACAGCCCAAGTCCACTCACGACCACTCACTAGCCGAGCACTGTGCACTCTCTAAACCCTCACTAGCCGAGCACTGACCTGCAACCTCTCCCTTCATCTTCATCACACGCACATCACCCCCATTTAACCCTAATCAACGCCACCTACTCCCCAGCCCTACTACGTCGCTAGCTCATAACAACACCATCACCACACAGCCAAACAAGAAATAAAGTCCCCCGCGTAACAAGCCATTACCCTCTCATCTTCTCGGCCACCACTCAAACAAACCTTTCAATCTCTCCTTCACGTAACCCGCACACATACCCTGCTCGCATACTACCCAAATTCAACTCAGCGTAAGCCACATGGCCCTTCACGCCCAGCAACCGTCCGCGCCCTGACTGCCTATTAAACTCATTTCAAATCCCACATCGATGAACCATCATTCGGCCCCTCCAAGCCGTGCAACTCTTCAGCAGACGCCCCTCTCTCTCGCCACACAAAGGCCCATCTTCACTATGGCCCAGCTTTACTATCCCACATCGAAAAGAAAGACCCTTAAGCCACTCAACACACGCCCACTAGCCAGACCCCACTCGGCAACAACAAACAACTACTCTCAACAAAACTTAACACACAGCCTCCACGTGAACCCACAAAAACCACAAACGCCACTGCACTGCCACCAATTCAAGCCACAAACAGCCACGCACAAAGCAACCCTAATCACACCACGTAGAGCCCCTCACATTGCCCCTAGCTTCACACACCTTAACCACAATCACTCAGCGATCACTCATCACACGCCCTCTGCTTTCACATCCTTAGCAGCCCCACCTACGCGTCTCACCAATCAGCCAACCCACTCACGAAAGTGAACCCCACAAGTCAGCCAACCTTAACACCAAAATCCCCTTTCAACGCCACATAACCCTCCGTAACAAGCTTTCAAGCCTGCCAATTCACTCACGCAACTACCCACAATCAACACATAAACAAACTGCGCCAAATACCCTCACGTTACTGCCCCTGAAACCAACCAACCTTAACACCTGAAACCAGCCCCTTTACACCCTAAAAACTGTCCTGAAGCCCTCCAAAAAATGCCCAGTAAAACTGCCTAAAATAGTCCCGTATTTACCATAAAACTGCACCAAAAAATATAACCCAAACAGCAGCGAAACGGAGTGAAAATAGCAGCCCAAATAGCAAAACAGCGAGGAAAGACGTTGAGTTAGGGAACCAAAAGAGTTGCGGATCATTCACCCTTCCAACGGACGTGTAACACCCTTTCTTGAGACGACAAAAGAAGTTAGACCTGAGGGCACCCTTTTATTTATTATCTTTCATTTATTTTGTTTATTTTAAAATATTATCGCATGAGAGTCGTTTGAAGCATGATGTGATTGTTGGATGAGCGGAATATGTGTTCCCTTTTGTGGTATATCGGATGGAAACCCGGACGTAAATTCCGTAGCCGAATCTGAATGGACGGTAGTGCGGTTTGTACTCGGGATACAACGCCACGTACCACTTCAGAGACACGTATTTCGTCTCATCCAAACTTGTGTTTGAGCATGTTGTAGTTCGTAGGTTATTTATTTGTTATTAAAGCATGATTAGGTTGTTAGCATGTTATTTATCTAAAACATGATTTAGTCGATAGAAAGTTATTTCTTTATGCATGATTATGTTGTTTTCACATTAGGGATTTAAATTTATATTTATGCTTAGATTCTTATTTATTTTCCGCATTAGATAATTGAGCATGCTTGTGTGATGATTGTATGTTATTGCGTGTTTGCCGTTATGACAACTTACTTTGAACTTTGAAGTATGCGAACTTAGATATAGGTTCTCATTGTTATTATTATGCATGCGGACTTAGGTGTAGATTACCATTGAGCATGAATTTTCAATAGATTCGGTTGATTTATTGCACAAATTATATCATCACAAGTGACATAAGTAAGGGACCATTCTGAACCCAACAGTTTAAGGTCTTCCCTTGCGAGGGGTGAGTGCGGCCTTAAATCTTTGTCCTGGTTCACACCGGGTGGCGACTCCATGTTATTTCGTACTTCCTAACTAGGCCGCGAGCCTAGAACAGCGTCGCCCAAGTTCTGTGTCCTACAATGCTCTACTATACACATAACCGTAACGCGATGCCACATCCGTAAAGGTTACGAAGTATTCATATCCACCTCTAGCCTAGCTAGGCATGGGCCCACTTACCTCACTACGAACGAGGGCTAACAGACCGGTGGCACTTGCACTTTTACCAAGTAAAAGGTGTTTTAGGCACTTTTCTTAATAAACTAGATTCGTAGACATCATTTGAATTAGAATCAAATATATCCAAGTATCCACTCTTCGAAAGTGTGGATATACGAATCTTGTTAATGCATCCCAGATGACAATGCCACAAATAAGTCTCATTTGATTTACTCAATTTGATCTATTTGTTTGTCATATTATATGTTTGACATTCATTTATATTCAAAATATAAAGACCATTATTTACATCTAATGTAGATATCTCGATATCATCTTTATGAACAAAAACACCTGGTGTTTCGAAATATAAAGGTATACCCGCAACGGGTTAAACTAGATACAAAGATAATGTTCCTAGTCAAACTAGATACATTATAACAGTCTCCTAATTTAAGTACATGCCGAAAGGGCAGTTCCAAAACTTAGGTTCCTATGGCCAAAACAGCGACTCTCGTATTATTTCCGACTCATAGGTCGATCTCATCTGAAGCTAGTTTCCTGATAATAAACAGCTCCTGCACATCAGTACATATGTTTATGTACCACCTCTAGTATCAAAAATCCAATTTTAATACCAGTAGTGAACATGTTTTTATACAAATATTCTTGAAGCCGGAACCTTATCCCGCCTTCACTTCCTTCATGTCTGCCTTGTCCATACGGCAGTCACACTTCTAGTGACCCCGTTTACCACAGTTTAGGCAGACAACTTGGGATATGTCCTTTTAAGAAGCTCTGGCTGTGCATAACGGATTGAGCACTTAAGTCATCATCACAATGAGTCTTCCTAAGCTCATGCTCTACTATTCGCTCAACTCCGGGCTCATGCAAGAGAGGTTTCTCTATAAAATTGAATAACTTCTCGGCTCCTAGGACTATCCTGAAGTTCTATTCCCAATCTGAAAATTAAAGCCGTTAAAAACATTTTCCCCAAGATTATGTTCTAGATGCTAATCTTTCAGCCATCTTGATTGCTATAGTCCAACTATCCAATCAACGATTTCGGGTACAATTAAATGTAATGATTACTATAGTCTAACTATATAATCAACTACAATTGTTCGGTTACATTCAAATGTATTGATTACGATAGTCCAACAATATAACCAACGACAAATGAAGTAGTTTGAATACAGTCCAACTGTTTGATTTATAACAAAATTGAATATAGCAGTCCAACTAATATATTTATTAACAATTAATCAAATTGAGGTGTTCCGGGAGGAGTCTACTGTGAAAGAATACTATACTCTTTCAAGTAATTGAGAAACTTATTGCTCAAGTATTTTCCACTACGGTCCAACCGTAATATCTTAATACTTTTGCCCGTCTGTTTTTCTATACTTCGTGTCGAAACTCTTTGAATTACTCAAAAGTTTCTGACTTATATATTATAAGATACACATAACCGTAACGCGATGCCACATCCGTAAAGGTTACGAAGTATTCATATCCACCTCTAGCCTAACTAGGCATGGGCCCACTTACGTCACTATGAACGAGGGCTAACAGATCGGTGGCACTTGCACTTTACCAAGTAAAAGGTGTTTTAGGAACTTTGCTTAATAAACTAGATTCGTAGATATTATTTGAATTAGAATCAAATCTGTCCAAGTATCCACTTGTGGGAACACAGAACTACCTGGGCGACGCATGTTGTCCTAGGCTCACGGCCTAGTTGGGAGTACGGAGTAGCCACAGGGGACTAAACCGGAGAGTAATGGAGTTGCCCCACCGGTGTGAACCGGGAAAATGAGATTTAAGGCCGCACTCACCCCTCGCAAGGGAAAAACTCAAACCGTTGGGTTCGGAATGGTCCCTTACTTATGTCACTTGTAATAAAAGGATTTATGTAATAATTTAACCAGGCTTAAATAACATTTATTTCCAAAAATATCATGCTTCTAAATTCATATGCATACATCAACAAGTTCATCACAACATGCAACATCACATGGCAATCTCATGAACAATTTCATATCATATGATATGGAAAACTAAGAACAACCTAATCATGCTTGAGTACTATCTCATGAACCTATTAACCAAATAACATGCTAACAGCCTAATCATGCTTGAATACAATCCTAAGAACACATAGAATGGATAAATACAGGAATACAAATAATACGGTTGGCTATATAACACAAGAAAGATCAACCAAGAGGCAATTATGCATGAATATGATAAGACAGACTCAGTTCAGTGTGTGCACGTTCGTGTAGCGTTCGTAAACGCGTTCGAACGGTAAACAGAAGGTTCGCGTTCGTATGGCATTTGATAACGCGTTCGAACGGAAATGAAATAGAATGCTCACGTTCGTATGGCGTTTGATAACGCGTTCAAACGGAAATGAAACAGAATGCTCACGTTCGTATGGCGTTCGTGAACGAGTTCGAACGGAAATGAGACCTGATGCATGATAAGGCAAAATGCATGCGCGTTCGAGTTGCGTTCGTAAACGCGTTCGAACGGGAACAGACCTGATGCATGAAATGGGACGCAACAATACATAAACAACAAAATAAAGGGGTGCGGCGAAGTATAGTACTGCCGTAAATGTGGCCTTTGGGGGCTCTTGATCTCTCAAAGAGAGGACCTTTAGACCAACATATACTAAGCCCATGCGCGTCACATCACATCATGCCATACAAACATAAAGACAATCATATTCAACTAAGTATGTCCGATTGAACGTGTCTTGCATCCAACCGAACACACATCAACCGACGCGGCAAAGCATCGTGGTAAAGGGCTTTAACCCTCCCATAGGGGATCTTTCATTCCACTTACTAAGCCCATGCGCTCGATTGAATCATGCATACAAAAAGTTAAAGCAATAATATTAAACGTAATGTGTCCGATTGAACGTATCTCGCATTCAACCGAACACACATCAATCGGTGCGGCAAAGCATCGTGGTGAAGGATTTTAACCCTTCCGATTAGGGGACCTTTCATCGCACTTACTGGAGCCCATGCACTCGATTATATCATACACAAATAAGCGACATACAGAATTTAAGTGACAAGAAATAGATAAACCAAAGCAACACAAAACAAGAGAAGGTGCCGTTTACTCAAGTGGTACGTGGAGTTGTATCCCAAGTACAGACCGCACTACCGTCCATTCGGATTCGGCTATGGAATTTACGTCTGGGTTTCCATCCTATATACCACAAGAGACGACACTCTTCCATTTCATTCAAGCCACAACATGCATCCATAAACGACTCTCATGCGAATAGAATTCAATAATAAAAGAAACGAATATAAACTAATGAAAATGTGCCCTCAGGTCTAACCTGTTTTAAATCACCTCTCGGATGTACGGTACACGATCGTCGGAAGGGTGGATACTCCGCAACTCTTCCGTTTCACTGGTTCACTGTTCTCGTTCGTTTGTTGTCTTACTGTTTTGGGTTGTCGTTCTCCATCTTTTGCTGCTGCTTTTGACCGATTTGCTACTGTTCGGCCTCTGTTTTGCTGCTCGCTGTTCAGGTCACCTGTTTTGACGTTTCAACGGATTGTTCCAAGTTTTTGTGTGGGTTTTTAGTGTGGTCTTGTGTGAGTATTTTAAAGATTATGAATGCAATTTTATGTTACTGTTTTTAAGGTTTTTAGGGGATGTTTTAAGAGTATTTTGCTGCTATATAGGGGGTGGTTTGGGCGTGATTTGGCTACTGTTTTAGTGTTAAAGGGGCTGCTATCTTAAGGTATGATTTCGGCAATGGGAGAGTGAGGGTGAAGAGAACTCTTTCTTGTTATTTTCTTGAGTGGCTAGGGCTCTTGGTGTGTTATGATGGTGCTTTTAATGTGAAGGCTTGGGGTTATTTTCTTTTCTCTTCTGATTTGTGTGAGTTGTGTGTATCTTATGTGTATGAGCTAGCTAGGGTTGAGAAGGTTGGTGAATGGTTCTTTTTATAGGCAAAGGGTTAGGCTTGACAAGGAAAGGGATTTGATTTGGTGTTGGATAAGGGAAGTCAAAGATTGAGGGGGGAGAAATCTTGGCTAGATAGGGAAGGTTGAATATTTAGTTTATGTTGATTAGGCATACAATATTTTAAGTTTGGGAATAATATATTGGTTGATTGATTTTAACTTGGTATGATTATATTTGATTGGTTTAGATTAGGTATGATATCTTTTTAATTTGGTATGTGATTTTTAGATTTGTTTTGATTTCACCATGTGTTAAATATGTGTTTTAAGTGGGCTTGGGCGTGTGGGCCAAGGCTTGGGCGAATTGGGCTTGATGTGACGCTAGCAGCAAAACCAGAATTACCGACACCGTTCGAACGCCTCCTCGAACGTGGCACGAACGTCCGCAATCTGCCTGACGTTCGAACGAAGTAACGAACGCAGCACCAAATAAGACAGTGAACTTGTTTATTCTGAATTCCCCCTTCCGATGTCCGTTTTCCGTGATCTCCGTGACTTAAAAGGTAGTGTCTCCAAAATGAGACTCATCATAGGGACTTATGTGTAAAAATGCAGTGCCTACACCACTCTTCGAAAGTGTGGATATACGAATCTTGTTAATGCATCCCAGATGACAATGCCACAAATAAGTCTCATTTGATTTACTCAATTTGATCTATTTGTTTGTCATATTATATGTTTGAGATTCATTTATATTCAAAATATAAAGACCATTATTTTCATCTAATGTAGATATCTCGATATCATCTTTATGAACAAAAACACCTGGTGTTTCGAAATATAAAGGTATACCCGCAACGGGTTAAACTAGATAGAAAAATAATGTTCCTAGTCAAACTAGATACATTATAACAGTCTCCTAATTTAAGTACATGCCGAAAGGGCAGTTCCAAAACTTAGGTTCCTATGGCCAAAACAGCGACTCTCGTCTTGTTTCCAACTCATAGGTCGATCTCATCTGAAGCCAGTTTCCTGATAATAAGCAGATCCCGCACATCAATACATATGTTTATCTACCACCTCCAGTATCGAAAATCCAATTTTATTACCAGTAGTGAACATGTTTTTATACAAATATTCTTAAAGCTGAAACCTTGTCCCGCTTTCACTTCCTTCATGTCTGCATTGTCCATACGACAGTCACACTTCTAGTGACCCCGTTTGCCACAGTTTAGGCAGACAACTTGGGATGTGTCATTTTAAGAAGCTCTGGCTGTGCATAACGAATTGAGCACTAAAGTCATCATCACAATGAGTCTTCCTAAGCTAATGCTTTACTATTCGCTCAACACCGGGCTCATGCTTGAGAGGTTTCTCTATCAAATTGAATAATTTCTCGGCTCCTAGGACTATCCTGAAGTTCTATTCCCAATCTGAAAATTAAAGCCGTTAAAGAGATTTTCCCTAGGATTATGTTCTAGATGCTAATCTTTCAGCCATCTTGATTGCTATAGTCCAACTATCCAATCAACGATTTCGGGTACAATTAAATGTAATGATTACTATAGTCTAACTACATAATCAACTACAATTGTTCGGTTACATTCAAATGTATTGATTACTATAGTCCAACTATATAACCAGCGACAAATGAAGTAGTTTGAATACAGTCCAACTTTTTGATTAATAACAAAATTGAATATAGTAGTCCAACTAATATATTTATTAACAATTAATAAAATTGAGGTGTTCCGGGAGGAGTCTACTGTGAAAGAATACTATACTCTTTCAAGTAATCGAGAAACTTATTGCTCAAGTATTTTCCACTACGGTCCAACCGTAATGTCTTAATACTTTTGCCCGTCTGTTTTTCTATACTTCGAGTCGAAACTCTTTGAATTACTCAAAAGTTTCTGACTTGTGTATCATAAGATACACATAACCATAACGCGATGCCACATCCGTAAAGGTTACAAAGTATTCATATCCACCTCTAGCCGAGCTAGACATGGGCCAACTTACGTCACTATGAACGAGGGCTAACAGATCGGTGGCACTTGCACTTTTACCAAGTAAAAGGTGTTTTAGCCACTTTTCTTAATAAACTAGATTCGTAGACATCATTTGAATTAGAATCAAATCTGTCCAAGTATCCACTCTTCGAAAGTGTAGATATACGAATCTTGTTAATGCATCCCAGACGACAATGCCACAAATAAGTCTCATTTGATTTACTCAATTTGATCTATTTGTTTGTCATATTATATGTTTGAGATTCATTTATATTCAAAATATAAAGACCATTATTTACATCTAATGTAGATATCTCGATATCATCTTTATGAACAAAAACACCTGGTGTTTCGGAATATAAAGGTATACCCGCAACGGGTTAAACTAGATACAGAGATAATATTCCTAGTCAAACTAGATACATTATAACAGTCTCATAATTTAAGTACATGCCGAAAGGGCAGTTCCCAAACTTAGGTTCATATGGCCAAAACAGCGACTCTCGTCTTGTTTCCGACTCATAGGTCGATCTCATCTGAAGCCAGTTTCCTGATAATAAGCAGATCCCACACATCAGTAAATATGTTTATGTACCACCTCCAGTATCAAAAATCCAATTTTAATACCAGTAGTGAACATGTTTTTATACAAATATTCTTGAAGCCGGAACCTTGTCCCGCCTTCACTTCCTTCATGTCCGCCT
Source organism: Zanthoxylum bungeanum (assembly GCA_019454045.1). Taxonomy (NCBI): domain Eukaryota; kingdom Viridiplantae; phylum Streptophyta; class Magnoliopsida; order Sapindales; family Rutaceae; genus Zanthoxylum; species Zanthoxylum bungeanum. The sequence goes on along the minus strand of SKCR01036449.1, from coordinate 35,356 downwards.
TGTCCATACGACAGTCACACTTCTAGTGACCCCGTTTACCACAGTTTAGGCAGACAACTTGGGATATGTCCTTTTTAAGAAGCTCTGGTTGTGCATAACGGATTGAGCACTAAAGTCATCATCACAATAAGTCTTCCTAAGCTCATGCTCTACTATTCGCTCAACTCCGGGCTCATGCTTGAGAGGTTTCTCTATCAAATTGAATAATTTCTCGGCTCCTAGGACTATCCTGAAGTTCTATTCCCAATCTGAAAATTAAAGCCGTTAAAGAGATTTTCCCTAGGATTATGTTCTAGATGCTAATCTTTCAGCCATCTTGATTGCTATAGTCCAACTATCCAATCAACGATTTCGGGTACAATTAAATGTAATGATTACTATAGTCTAACTATATAATCAACTACAATTGTTCGGTTACATTCAAATGTATTGATTACTATAGTCCAACTATATAACCAGCGACAAATGAAGTAGTTTGAATACAGTCCAACTTTTTGATTAATAACAAAATTGAATATAGTAGTCCAACTAATATATTTATTAACAATTAATCAAATTGAGGTGTTCCGAGAGGATTCTACTATGAAAGAATACTATACTCTTTCAAGTAATCTAGAAACTTATTGCTCAAGTATTTTCCACTACGGTCCAACCGTAATGTCTTAATACTTTTGCCCGTCTGTTTTTCTATACTTCGTGTCGAAACTCTTTGAATTACTCAAAAGTTTCTGACTTATGTATTATAAGATACACATAACCGTAACGCGATGCCACATCCGTAAAGGTTACGAAGTATTCATATCCACCTCTAGCCTAACTAGGCATGGGCCCACTTACGTCACTATGAACGAGGGCTAATAGATCGGTGGCACTTGCACTTTTACCAAGTAAAAGGTGTTTTAGGCACTTTGCTTAATAAACTAGATTCGTAGACATCATTTGAATTAGAATCAAATCCGTCCAAGTATCCACTCTTCGAAAGTGTGGATATACGAATCTTGTTAATGCATCCCAGACGACAATGCCATAAATAAGTCTCATTTGATTTACTCAATTTGATATATTTGTTTGTCATATTATATGTTTGAGATTCTTTTATATTCAAAATATAAAGACCATTATTTACATCTAATGTAGATATCTCGATATCATCTTTATGAACAAAAACACCCGGTGTTTCGAAATATAAAGGTATACCCGCAACGGGTTAAACTAGATACAGAGATAATGTTCCTAGTCAAACTAGATACATTATAACAGTCTCCTAATTGAAGTACATGCCGAAAGGGCAGTTCCAAAACTTAGGTTCATATGGCCAAAATAGCGACTATCGTCTTGTTTCCGACTTATAGGTCGATCTCATATAAACCCAGTTTCCTAATAATAAGCAGATCCCGCACATCAGTACATATGTTTATGTACCACCTCCAGTATCAAAAATCCAATTTTAATACCAGTAGTGAACATGTTTTTATACAAATATTCTTGAAGTCGGTACCTTGTCCCGCCTTCACTTCCTTCATGTCTGCCTTGTCCATACGGCAGTCACACTTCTAGTGACCCCGTTTGCCACAGTTTAGGTAGACAACTTGGGATATGTCATTTTAAGAAGCTCTGGCTGTGCATAACGGATTGAGCACTAAAGTCATCATCACAATGAGTCTTCCTAAGCTCATTCTCTACCATTCGCTCAACTCCGGGCTCATGCAAGAGAGGTTTCTCTATCAAATTGAATAACTTCTCAGCTCCTAGGACTATCCTGAAGTTCTATTCCCAATCTGAAAATTAAAGCTGTTAAAGACATTTTCCCCAGGATTATGTTCTAAATGCTAATCTTTCAGCCATGTTGATTGCTATAGTCCAACTATCCAATCAACAATTTCGGGTATAATTAAATGTAATGATTACTATAGTCTAACTATATAATCAACTACAATTGTTCGGTTACATTCAAATGTATTGATTACTATAGTCCAACTATATAACCAATGACAAATGAAGTAGTTTGAATATAGTCCAACTGTTTGATTAATAACAAAATTGAATATAGTAGTCCAACTAATATATTTATTAACAATTAATCAAATTGAGGTGTTCCGGGAGGAGTCTACTGTGAAAGAATACTATACTCTTTCAAGTAATCGAGAAACTTATTGCTCAAGTATTTTCCACTAGGGTCCAACCGTAATGTCTTAATACTTTTGCCCGTCTGTTTTTCTATACTTCGTGTCGAAACTCTTTGAATTACTCAAAAGTTTCTGACTTGTGTATCATAAGATACACATAACCGTAACGCGATGCCACATCCGTAAAGGTTACGAAGTATTCATATCCACCTCTAGCCTAGCTAGGCATGGGCCCACTTACGTCACTATGAACGAGGGCTAACAGATCGGTGGCACTTGCACTTTTACCAAGTAAAAGGTGTTTTAGGCACTTTGCTTAATAAACTAGATTCGTAGACATCATTTGAATTAGAATCAAATCCCTCCAAGTATCCACTCTTCGAAAGTGTGGATATACGAATCTTGTTAATGCATCCCAGATGACAATGCTACAAATAAGTCTCATTTGATTTACTCAATTTGATCTATTTGTTTGTTATATTATATGTTTGAGATTCATTTATATTCAAAATATAAAGACCATTATTTACATCTAATGTAGATATCTCGATGTCATCTAAAAAAACACCTGGTGTTTCGAAATATAAAGGTATACCCGCAACGGGTTAAACTAGATACAGAGATAATGTTCCTAGTCAAACTAGATACATTATAACAGTCTCCTAATTTAAGTACATGCCGAAAGGGCAGTTCCAAAACTTAGGTTCCTATGGCCAAAACAGCGACTCTCGTCTTGTTTCCGACTCATAGGTCGATCTCATCTGAAGCCAGTTTCCAGATAATAAACAGATCCCGCACATCAGTACATATGTTTATGTACCACCTCCAGTATCAAAAAAATCCAATTTTAATACCAGTAGCGAACATGTTTTTATACAAATATTCTTGAAGCCGGAACCTTGTCCCGCCTTCACTTCCTTCATGTCTGCCTTGTCCATACTGCAGTCACACTTCTAGTGACCCCGTTTTCCACAGTTTAGGCAGAAAACTTGAGATATGTCCTTTTAAGAAGATCTGGCTGTGCATAGCGGATTGAGAACTAAAGTCATCATCACAACGAGTCTTCCTAAGCTCATGCTCTACTATTCGCTCAACTCCGGGCTAATGCTTGAGAGGTTTCTCTATCAAATAGAATAACTTCTCAGCTCCTAGGACTATCCTGAAGTTCTATTCCCAATCTGAAAATTAAAGCCGTTAAAGACATTTTCCCCAGGATTATGTTCTAAATGCTAATTTTCAGCCATCTTGATTGCTATAGTCCAACTAACCAATCAATGATTTCGGATACAATTAAATGTAATGATTACTATAGTCTAACTATATAATTAACTACAATTGTTCGGTTACATTCAAATGTATTGATTACTATAGTCCAACTATATAACCAACGACAAATGAATTAGTTTGAATACAGTCAACCTATTTGATTAATACAACAATTGAATATAGTAGTCCAACTAATATATTTATTAACAATTAATCAAATTGAGGTGTTCCGGGAGGAGTCTACTGTGAAAGAATACTATACTCTTTCAAGTAATCGAGAAACTTATTGTTCAAATATTTTCCACTACGGTCCAACCGTAATGTCTTAATACTTTTGCCCGTCTGTTTTTCTATACTTCGTGTCGAAACTCTTTGAATTACTCAAAAGTTTCCGACTTGTGTATCATAAGATACACATAACCGTAACATGATGCCACATCCGTAAAGGTTACGAAGTATTCATATCCACCTCTAGACTAGCTAGGCATGGGCCCACTTACGTCACTATGAACGAAGGCTAACAGATCAGTGGCACTTGCACTTTTACCAAGTAAAAAGTGTTTTTGGCATTTTGTTTAATAAACAAGATTCGTAGACATCATTTGAATTAGAATCAAATCCGTCCAAGTATCCACTCTTCGAAAGTGTGGATATACGAATCTTGTTAATGCATCCCAGATGACAATGCCACAAATAAGTCTCATTTGATTTACTCAATTTGAGCTATTTGTTTGTCATATTATATGTTTGAGATTCATTTATATTCAAAATATAAAGACCATTATTTACATCTAATGTAGATATCTCGATATCATCTTTATGAACAAAAACACTTGGTGTTTTGGAATATAAAGTTATACCCGCAACGGGTTAAACTAGATACAGAGATAATGTTCCTAGTCAAACTAGATACATTATAACAGTCTCCTAATTTAAGGACATGCCGAAAGGGCAATTCCCAAACTTAGGTTCCTATGGCCAAAACAGCGACTCTCGTCTTGTTTCCGACTCATAGGTCGATCTCATCTGAAGCCAGTTTCCTGATAATAAGCAGATCCCGCACATTAGTACATATGTTTATGTACCACCTCCAGTATCAAAAATCCAATTTTAATACCAGTAGTGAACATGCTTTTATACAAATATTCTTGAAGCCGGAACCTTGTCCCGCCTTCACTTACTTCATGTCTGCCTTGTCCATACGGCAGTCACACTTCTAGTGACCCCGTTTGCCACAGTTTAGGCAGACAACTTGGGATATGTCCTTTTAAGAAGCTCTGGCTGTGCATAACGGATTGAGCACTAAATTCATCATCACAATGAGTCTTCCTAAGCTCATGCTCTACCATTCGCTCATCTCCGGGATCATGCTTGAGAGGTTTCTCTATCAAATAGAATAACTTCTCAGCTCCTAGGACTATCCTGAAGTTCTATTCTCAATATGAAAATTAAAGCTGTTAAAGACATTTTCCCCAGGATTATGTTCTAAATGCTAATCTTTCAGCCATCTTGATTGATATAGTCCAACTATCCAATCAACGATTTCGGGTACAATTAAATTTAATGATTACTATAGTCTAACTATATAATCAACTATAATTGTTCGGTTACATTCAAATGTATTGATTACTATAGTCCAACTATATAACCAACCACAAATGAAAAATTTTAAATACAGTCCAACTGTTTGATTAATACAACAATTGAATATAGTAGTCCAACTAATATATTTATTAATAATTAATCAAATTGAGGTGTTCCGGGAGGAGTCTACTGTGAAATAATACTATACTCTTTCAAGTAATCGAGAAACTTATTGCTCAAGTATTTTCCACTACGGTCCAACTGTAATGTCTTAATACTTTTGCCCGTCTGTTTTTCTATACTTCGTGTCGAAACTCTTTGAATTACTCAAAAGTTTCTGACTTGTGTATCATAAGATACACATAACTGTAACGCGATGCCACATCCGTAAAGTTTACGAAGTATTCATATCCACCTCTATCCTAGCTAGGCATGGGCCCACTTACGTCACTATGAACGAGGGTTAACAGATCAGTGGCACTTGCACTTTTACCAAGTAAAAGGTGTCTTAGGCGCTTTGTTTAATAAATTAGATTCGTAGACATCATTTGAATTAGAATCAAATCCGTCCAAGTATCTACTCTTCGAAAGTGTGGATATACGAATCTTGTTTATGCATCTCAGATGACAATGCCACAAATAAGTCTCATTTGATTTACTCAATTTGAGCTATTTGTTTGTCATATTATATGTTTGAGATTCATTTATATTCAAAATATAAAGACCATTATTTACATCTAATGTAGATATCTCGATATCATCTTTATGAACAAAAACACTCGGTGTTTCGGAATATAAAGGTATACCTGCAACGGGTTAAACTAGATACAGAGATAATGTTCCTTGTCAAACTAGATACATTATAACAGTCTCCTAATTTAAGTACATGCCCAAATGGCAGTTCCAAAAGTTAGGTTCCTATGGCCAAGAAAGCGACTCTCGTCTTGTTTCCGACTTATAGTTCGATCTCATATGAACCCAGTTTCCTGATAATAAGCTGATCCCGCACATCAGTACATATGTTTATGTACCACCTCCAGTATCAAAAATCCAATTTTAATACCAGTAGTGAACATGCTTTTATATAAATATTCTTGAAGCCGGAACCTTGTCCCGCCTTCACTTCCTTCATGTCTGCCTTGTCCATACGACAGTCACACTTCTAGTGACCCCGTTTGCCACAGTTTAGGCAGACAACTTGGGATGTGTCATTTTAAGAAGCTCTGGCTGTGCATAACGAATTGAGCACTAAAGTCATCATCACAATGAGTCTTCCTAAGCTCATGCTCTACTATTCGCTCAACTCCGGGCTCATGCTTGAGAGGTTTCTCTATCAAATAGAATAACTTCTCAGCTCCTAGGACTATCCTGAAGTTCTTTTCCCAATCTGAAAATTAAAGCTGTTAAAGACATTTTCCCCAGGATTATGTTCTAAATGCTAATCTTTCAGCCATCTTGATTGCTATAGTCCAATTATCCAATCAACGATTTTGGGTACAATTAAATGTAATGATTACTATATTCTAACTATATAATCAACTACAATTGTTTGGTTACATTCAAATGTATTGATTACTATAGTCCAACTATATAACCAACCACAAATGAAGTAGTTTGAATACAGTCCAATTGTTTGATTAATACAACAATTGAATATTAGTCCAACTAATATATTTATTAATAATTAATGACGAAAAATGAAATGAGCGCGTTTTGGCAAGTATTTAAACGAAATTGCAAATTTAATACTTGTCTCCCACTATTTTTCGGCGAGCCTCTAACCCTCTGTGGAGTACTCGGGAAACCTAGTTTCCTAGTGGGCTAGGATCCCGTTAAATAACACACAACCTTGACTTTGGCCAACAAGTTGTATGAAACTTAACTAGGTAGATCTCTAAGATCAATTGGATCCCATCCAATTCTTAGATCAAGTAGGTGGACCTCCAAGTCCGAAACATATATCCAATATATGCCAATATATCCAATATATTGCCTAACCTTTTTCCTCTGAATCAACTATGCATTGGCTTTGGCTCAACAAGCTTAATGAAACCAGTTAAGCGTGACCTATTGACAGTGGGAAAGCTTCGTAATCGAGGTCGATGAACAAGAAGTGACCTTGACTTTGGCCAACAACTCACAACTTGCCCAAGACGTATGATATGGAACAAAGCTTTCGTGATTCAAACACATCTGCGATGGACAAAGGTCTTGACTTTGGCCAACAAACCAATGCCAATCTTGGATCTTGAGAGAGAATCACTCAATGGAAAGAAAAACGCTTAATATAAAATGAGGGTTTTTGTCGCGATTTGGCAACCAATTTATTATGTTTAATTAGGTCTCATTATACACCCTTAAGCATGCATTCTAAAAGCATAATAAGGCACGAATAAAATTAATAATGATATGCGGATGGATATACGATAAAAATTGTTCCTAGAACAAATCTCTCCATTTCCTCTCTCCCGCTAGCACTATTCTTACTTCTACCCAATTACATAATACTTCTAAATAAACCTCATTTACATTGAGGGGAATTGGTGAGAAGAGAAATACAATGGGATAAGGAGATAATAGGCTGGACACGCAGGTCCAATTTAATAAATTCTAAATTTATTACAACAATTTCCAAAATTACTCTCACCCTTCTAATATCCATCTGATATACATTATTCATTCATACATCCAAGTATTCACACAAAGCATGTTATTCAATCAATCTAATCCAATTAATTAATCCTTGAATTAATGATCATTCAATGTTCATACAACGATTTGATTTGCGCGAGTCCAACTCGTTTAAGAATAAATACTCAAAGTACGTATTCTTGAATTATATTAAACTATAATAATAAAACCAATTTAAATTGTATCCAATACTAATTCATATTTAATTTCAAATTAAATAATTACACTTATTTATGTGCCTTAAAAACTTGGATTCTAAATCCAATCTTAATAGGTCTCAAAAGCCCAATTAGTATCCAATACTATTCAATTAAAGTCCAATGGGCTTTTAATTAATTCTTTAGGCTCGGGCTTTTGGCCAAAATGGACCTAACCCATAATGCCTAGGCCCAATAGGAATCACCCTATGCCATAAAATCAATTTTGGCCCATTAGGCCCAATTAAATTATTAAAGGCCCAATTGTCATATTTTTGACTTTATGGAAATGGTTTAGGCCCAAATATAATCCAAGACTAAAATTTGGCTCAACCAAGCCCATTAGCCCAATTACAAAAAATTAAATTAATATATCATTCCAAATTACACATTAATTCAATTATAATGTAATTAACACAATTAATTAATTAATCTAGTATTTCCAAAACACTAATTAATCTAATTAATCATGCTTAACATTTTAATTTATGTCCAACACAAATTAAAGTAAAATCAATTCTTCATAACATGCTCCATTCACGGCAATCATCATGAAATAACATTCAATTCCGATTTCAATCCAATTAAACCAACAATTAATATTCATTTCATGCAATTAACATATCCAATTGTTAAATTTTCAAAAATCACCATAAATCACCTGGGGCATACATTCGGCCTAGGGTATATTTTGGAGAAAATTAATCCTATCAATTTTTCACAAAATCAAAGATGCACAAATCCAATTTAACATCATATAAACATAACCCAATCATCAATTTAGGCAAATCAAGCTCCAAGCCAAAAAATCCAAATTAAAGTCCATAAACCCTAGATTTTCAAATCACACTTAGATCGCTCTGATACCATTGTTAGTGTCCTAGACATGCCACATGATCTCTAAGCGTGATTCATGTGTGAATAAAAAATCAAAAATAAGTTGCGGAGGACTTACATTGATCGGTTGAGTTCAAAACTTTTCATGGATGTTGAAGCTTCCAAGCTCATGGATGAGTATCCATATCACCTTCATTTGACTCTCATATGTGCTAGTAAGAACAAATGGAACAAATTTTATCTCCCAATTAAAGCGAATTTGCCCAAAAGAGAGGAAGCAATCGGCCCCTTTTTGAAACAAGGCCAATCGGCCAAAATAACAAAGTCAGAGAGCCATTTGTATTCTTTAGAAAGAAGCCAATTCGGCTAGATGAAAAAAGAAAAACAAATGCTTTCTTTCGGCATGCTCAAAGAGAAGTCAAATTGCCACTTTTTGAAAGATAAGCAATCAGAGGCCAAATTATAAAATGAGTGACCAATTGCAATTCTTCAAAAGAAAAGCAATATGGCTTACGATCAAAAAGAAAAAAGAAGACAATGACCACACACATTTTGCTCGGCCAAGGAGAGAAAAAAAAAATAATGATTTTCCAAAATTCATTAATTATTTATATTTTGTTGGTAGGTGTGATGGGTTAGTAAATCCAATTTAAATTGTCCCAACTACTTCCATCAAACAAATGACAAGATGATGTATGTAAGTGGGTCCCACCTCATTGAATTCAAAATTCAAATTACTTACACAACACACTTTTGGGCTCGGGTTCGTTTAATCCGATTAAAAGAATTTTCCGTCGCGACATAATTAAATCTAATTTAATTAAATAATAATACCTAGTAAAATTATTATTAAAGTCGCTTACGAATTAATTCAAAATTAATTCTTTCGCTAGAATTAAAATCCAATTTAATTCCGCGTTGAAATCCGATTTCATTTAATATATCTAATATATTATTTTAACCCAATTAAATAAATTAAATAGTAAAATCTAATTTAACTATTAAAATCATTTTACCGATTAATTCCAAATTAATCGCGTTCTCTCATTTCGACGAATTTAATCCCAGATAAATTCTCGACGTAATTAATCACAGATTAATTCTTAATTTTGATAATTAATCCCAGATTAATTCTTGCCTTAATTAATCCCAGATTAATTTTCTCTCTCATAATAAATCCCATATTAATATTATTCGAGTCAAATATCATCGGTGAATCTTTGGGATGCGACCTTAGAGATCCCTGGATATGTTGATAGTAAATTCGGCCATCGGACTATCTGAATACGTGCGTACCCGGTACCACGTACTTACTGATTTACAAGACATTGTTGGATCCTAGCAAAGCACCGTGCCTACCCAATTCTCCAGAAATATTCTTTAAAGGAATATATAATCTTTGTCAAGCGTAATATACGTAGTATTGCGCATTACGATCCAGTATCGGATGTCACATGCTAGGCTTGGGACTGGAGTTGTGTCTGCCCCGTACGAAACATATATTAGATCACTAGCAACTAGTCTCTTTATGATCAGAAAGTCATGAAATAGTCATACTTCCCCGATGGCTATAGCACTTAGAGTACTAGTTTTGTATCCATGTGTGATCATCATCTCCATATGACTGAAGTGATACTTCCATCTTGACATCACACCCAATACACTACGATTCTCAGTATACCTAGAAGAGGCGTACACAGAACCTGTTAAAGCTCTGGACGACCAAAACCAAAGTATATTGATTGTCGCAAGTATTAGCGATGCAAGTCTCAGGTTAAGACCAAATACACCTACCCTGATTCGGATTCCCATAGACACATAGTCATACTACCAATGGGATTCCGAGGGGTCTATCCAGAGCGAATATGTTTCCGTACCATCGGTAAACAGAACCTCATATTACACTTGCATGAGTATCCAATACCCAAATATATGAGAACTATACCGTTACCCTTCCATAACACACACAAGTGTAATACTAGTCTATTCTGCATTATCGATGTCCAGTCTCGATAATACTACGACTAGGGATATTTAATGATTAAACCTTTGTGAATTAATATTGTCTCATATCTTATTAATCTGGAACTAATCATAAGGACTTTTATCATTTATATATCCAGGTAATCCGATTACAAATGATAAAAGAGTAATTTCCTTTGTCACATAGTTAATTTGTACAACAACACCATGTTCTGTACAAATAGTGATGCTATGGGTCATAAATGTCCAACACACAGTTAGCTATCGTATGGCCATAATCTGGGTGGGATTCATACCATCTACTTATGTCTTTCCTGGTAGAACTGTCTCTGAAGCGTGAGGGCCATTTGACTTCGTTTCCTATTTCCTTAAGGACTAAGACCCGTTCCCCTGGAGAAATGGTGAATGTAGTCTTGAAGTCTGGGGATGTTAAAAGAAGTCTTGTCTTGGATACTGTATGGTAAGGGTCGGTGATCAAAATCTCAGTTAAAAGGGCGATGATCCCTCCTTTGATGGATCCTTCTGTTTACTGACTGTGGACCTTTGTGAGTGAATTCTCTGGGTCGCTTGAGAGGATTCGATATTCTGTCTTGTTGTAGAGTGGATGAACCTTCTCTCTTCTTGTTCCTTTTATCGTCCTTCCATCTTATTTTGATTTGAGCTCGGACCATTACTTGATCCATAGTGCAGCATCAGATTTTTGTCAGCTTCTTATAAAGTCCACTATCTACTAATAGCCCATTTTAAAAACTTTAATATCAGTCGACTAGTGGAGATCCATAATGGATATCATTTCTTTGTTGAAATGTGCCACGTAGCCTCGTAGAGATTCTCATTTTTCGCTGTTGAATTGCGTTAAGTTCGTTTCTGGTTTTCTCAAGTTTACAAAAGCTAGCAAAGTGCTCCACAAACTTATCAGCTAGTTCTTAATATGACCCAATGGTCCGATAAGGTAGATTGATGAACCAGGTGAGGGCTAGGCCTGCCAATGTCTCTCCAAATCTTCTACATATTCCAGATTTCCATTGATGATGAGCCAGACCCGTCGACATCATCTTGTATTTGTAATGGACCACATGGCCGTCTAGGTCCACGGATCCATCATCAGCTTCATATCTGGTGGGCTGAACTTTCGTGGGAGTTTAATGGAAGTGATGGTCCCCAAAAAGAGAGTGTCTGAAATTGTGCCGGCTCGATTTTTCCTTACTGGTAGTCTGACACCAGGTAGGCTGGACAAAATTGCATCTTTAAACTCATATATTTCATTACGCATGGTGGAGGTGACTTGTTGTGCTTAGTTGGTTGGAGTGGTGTGTTGGCTTTTTTGGTGATGGTCATCTGATGGCGGATTGTCGCTTGCAATATTGCTGAATGCTTCCAAGAGATTGGATTGAATTGGCAGGATTATTGGGTTGATCTGTAGCCTTGCGCCATTGGGAGGTTGAAGAAATTTGTTCCAATTGTTTATGGAGATTAGTATTAGAGCTTCGCATGGCCAAGTTTTCTTCCTCTAATGCTCGCAACCGTTCTTGGAGCAATTGTGTGATCACATGATCTGGTGTTTTCTCGCTACTTGAAGCCATGAGTAGCTGTGTTCGAGAGGATCTTAGATTGAGAGATCTTCGCTTGTTATAAATCGCTAAGACCCTACGGTGGGCGCCAAATTGTAGACGCTGGATTTTGACTGAGGTCCACAATCGAGACTTTATATGATGAGGCACTAGCGATCCTGCAAAACGAATATAGAGTGAGCGGGGAGCCTATACCCATCGGTGTGGTGGGCATTCTGACGCTCAAGTCAGTAGTGAAGACTAGCGATAAATAAGGGAAAAACAAGATCAGATGTTACCTTGACCTCCGTAGACTGCCGTGAGGGCGGTGGGCCGATGTTTAGAGGGTGAAAGACTTTGAGAGCTTAGCATTTGAATGTTTAAGCTTGAATTATGATGTCCAAGTTTTTTATGAATCATAATTCTGAATTATGTTTCTATTCATAGGTTAAATAACAATCTATTATTATAATAAAGACCACATTTATGATAGTTGACCCTAATAACATGTTAAATATTCATCTTTCGGCATTGTAACAGCTAATTATATGGAGAATAATTTAATTATTAAGTGATGTTTTTCAGTTGAGGAAGTGTTGGAAATTGGGCTGCAATGCGGGCTTTGAGTAAAGTTGGGCCTGGAAAGCGAATTGGGTCATCAGTCCAAACAAGGTCTGGATACTGTTAAGAGGATTTGGGATTTATTTATCATGGGTAAAGAGGTGAAAAGACGATTATGCCTTGGCCCAAATTTGACCCGTACAACATCTCATATTGTCGACATGTCCATGATTCTTTACAATTAATCAGAAAACTATTTCTGATATATGCCATCCACCATAGGTGCTCGGCTTTGGCCAAAGTCTTAAAAATCATGAGTCATTCAATATTCGCTCCAACTATTAGGAATCACCTGTGAGTCATTCATTATTCGCGCCAACGAATACCCACATGTCTATATGAGCTTCTCTTGCTCATGGTACATCAGATTAAACCATTAAAGAATCACGACTTACTCACATGGTTACTTAAACCTCTTATGGTACACAAATAGGCTGACGGATCCTATCTTGATACACACATTATTAACAAGTGCATCGATCCACACCCAACGAACATCTAGCGGTCAGACCATGAAAGGTCTATGATATATGTGGCATCAAAGTGTGGAGGATCACACACAAAATCATTGTTATCCTATAGTCAAATGATCACATATGCCACTCAACTCGAGGAGTTTCCTACTGACGGTGGTGTGTATTTCCAACTATTAGGAATCACCTGTGAGTCATTCAATATTCGCTCCAACGAATACCCACATGTCTATACGAGCTTCTCTTGCTCATAGTACCTCGGGTTAAACCATTGGAACTCCAATTCCAATATACGACATGTGCTAGTCTTCTAGGTTATATGAATTCGACCGTATTTCAAAACCAACAACTAGAAATATTTACTTCAAGAATAGTTTATAATAGTAATATTATCTCAATTTCAGACCACCTAGTGTCTAGTATTACTACATGACTATTCTAAGGTCGATGTCATTCTCAGCGTATTTATATATCAATCTAATATGCATAATGACATTACCATTGACAAGGTTGAAATGAAAATGTAGTTATTTTATTAATAAATAATAAAATATAATATACAATACATTATTCGGATTGACTCTTCAAGCACCAACTCCAACATTCGTCTATGTTACAAATTCGAGGATGTTTATTAAAAGTTAATAAATGATTATTTTAGCAAAATAAGATTTCCTGATTGGATTAGGATATTCAGAATATTTCGGAAATATTAATTTGATTAATAAATTCGAAATATAAAATTAGATTTAATTGTTTAAATAAATATTTGATATTTATATTAAATAAATTAAATTAAATTATATGTTATTTTTATTTAATTATTAATTAAAAATTAAGTAAGATAAATTAATTAATTATTAGTTAATTAATTATTAGGTCAAAATAATATTTAATTTATTGAGCTTTAATTTAGTGGACTAGCACCCAAATTAATTAGAGTCATAATTAAGTTTAAATAGGGAAGTCTTAATTTAATTAGGATTTCTAATTTGATTAAGTATCCTAATTTATTTTGGAAAGAATCTTTAAGAGACCAAATTTGATTTGGAGAGATATTGGAGTGTCCTTATTGTATTGAGATACAATTGACGCATTCCTCATCTATAAATAGATGGAGAATTTGGCCAAGGGAGATAATAATTCTCCTTGGCCGAATTTTGTCTATCTATCTCTCTCTCTCTTTCTTTAGTTATTCAAGTTTGTTTTAAGATTAATTCAAAGAAAATTACTTTTTTGATCCCCTTTCTAAGACTTCAACATCTAAGAAAAGAAAAATAGTTTATTTGTTCTCAAAGTGGGAGTTATTGGTTCGTAGAAATGTGTTAATGTGCCAACTAGAAGTGTAACGTTTGGTGCACTACGACAAGGGAAAACGCAAGGAGGAAATTTAAAAAAGCTCAGGAAAATAATAAACACATTAATGTATGTTTTATATTATAAAATATTATTTATATTGATAAATAAAATTTATTTGCATGCTTATTGTAGGCACTGTATTTTTGCATATAAGTCCCGATGATGAGTCTCGTATGGAGACACTACCTCTTTAGATTGTGGAAGCCGCGGAAAACGGACGTCGGAAGGGAAGAGTCAGACATTGACATTTTGTTGGATTTAATTCGCTTGTTTAGCTTCGGATTCGCTTGTTGGACCTCTGTTTTAAAACACATTCTTAGCCCAAACCCCCGCAAGTCACACACCAAGCCCACCAAAGCCCAATCCAAATAATTAAAACATTTAAAACACATGTCACAAATTAAATCAAATCAAATTAAATTAAATCCAATTAAATTAAACAAATCAAATTAAATCACCATCCTAATTTAAATAAATCACATGCCTAAATTAAATAAATCTAAATAATTGACCTTCCTAATTAAATCAAATCATATCCCTAATCAAAAGAGAAGAAATCAAATTAAATTAAAGCACTTCCCTAATTAAAAGATTTTCCTTATCACATAATATTTAAAAATATCTCTCAATTAATGCCCAAATCCTTATCCTTCTCAAACAAGGAAAGCCCTCATCCCTTTACCTATAAAAAGAACCCTTAACCTCACCTTTCGAACCCTGGCTCATTCACACAAACAAAACACCAAGCAATTCACGCCTAACCCTTCACTCAGCCTGACCGAACCACCCTTCAACCTCACTCAAAACCATTCACGCTTAGCCACCTAAACCCTTCTCACGCCAACACCTTCACAGCCTGCCCTTCACTCAACTCCACCTCACGTCCCTTCTCACGCCAACACCTTCACAGCCTCCCCTTCACGAAAGCCACCTGCCCACGTTCTAAGCCTTTCACGCCTAGCCACCTAACCCTAAACAGCCCTCCCTTACGAGCCACAAACTGAAGCAACAGCCACGCTTCATTCCCCCTCACGCAACACATTTCAAATAGCCCACTACCCTTCAACAATTCCCCATGTGAACAGCCCTCAGTCTCTCGCACAAAGGACACATCACACAGCTCCACCGACTCCCCACCTCTCACATTCTTCACAAGCCACGCACAGACCCCTCAACACGTAAGCCATAGTCACGCACAAAACAACCTAAAATGCCCTACATTCACGCTTAATAAGCCCTCCATTCATGCTCAATAAGCCCTTCCATGCACGCCCAAACTACCACATAATTCCCTCACCGAACAGCCCCTAAAACAGCCCAGAAAATATGACAAGAACTCACTTGGGTTGGAAACCAAGCAAACCCCCAAGCATCTTTCTCAAAACCCCAAGAACTTTGAATACTGATTTTGTAGGAACAAAACCCAACCAAGATCAGCCCCTAACCACCATGAAACTCACGTCCATTATAACCACAAGCATGAAATCAGATTGTATTTTGCTAGCAATGGAGACGCCACTAAGTTGCCAAGCTTAGATAAGTCAATTTGAACTTGAAAAGGGGAATCCCTCCCTCAACAAGGTTTTGGCCATAGCCATGGAAAGCTCAAGCTTTTCTCTCTTTCAAAATTCTGTATATTACGTTGGTTATCCAAAAATACAAAGAAGAGTCATATAATAAGGGCTACAAAAGGGTAAAAAGGCTAAAATGACCCTAGAGCTAAAATTACCAAAAGCCCTAAGTCAAGCACCTCAACCACGACCATTAAGGTCCTTTTGCACCTAAATAAACTTAAAACAAAGATTAGAAGCTAATCTCACTTAAGCTAATTAAGGTGCTTACATGCTATAGTAAATTGACGTGCTTCCGGCTAAGTACAAATCTAAGCATAATTAAGCCTAATGGCATAGTCAACCATGCTAAACTTCATAAATAAAGTCAAAATGTCGAGCACAAATGACAAAAATGCCCCCATTTGGCCGAATTCAACATAGTCCAAAAATGGGTGAAATCGGGTCAAAAGGGTGCTGGTGCTGAAGCTGCTCTGCTATGCTTCAGTCTGAGCTGATCTGGGTCAAATGAAATAGCTTGGGGACCTCTCTGGTTATGCCCATATGTGTCTCTGGTGTGCACTTGACTTGGTTGCTGCAACTGGTCACATAGCTCTAAGCTAGTCCCGCAAAAGGCCTCTCTGATCTTCTTTGCTCTTTGACGTGTGATTGGACCTGTTGGCAACTGCATGGGTTCCTCTAAGTTTTTAGCTGCATCCTGTAATGTCTCTGGTGTGGTTGGACTCATGTCATTCCCTCATTGTTGAAAAGGATTCGACCTCGAATCTGAACCTGCATCAAAATGAGTTAAGTCAGAAACATTAAAAGTAGTAGATACGTTGTACTTACCTTGCAAATCCAGCTTATATGCATTGTCATTGATCCTTTCCAAGACTTGAAAAGGTCCATCTCCTCTCGATTGTAGCTTGGATCTTTTCCTCTTGCATATAAAGCCACACCCAATTGCCGGGGTCAAACACAAATGCGTTGGAAACCTATTATTCTCACCAACTCTGCCTTTCCCTTATCATTCATACTCCCAAGCTTAATAAGAATCAAAGATAATAAATCCATAGGAGTTAAAGAATTAGAATCATAATTAATCTCATAAGGCAAGTAAAAACTAGAAGGATGAATGCAATATTATATGCAAACTCTGGCCCCGCTATTGCGTCTGTGATCTTCTTAGCTCTTTGGCGTGTGATTGGGCCTGGTTGCAATTGCAAAGGCTCTAATGTTCCTTGGGTGACTGCATTCATGTCAATGATGTCCCTTGGATCATGTCATTCTCCCTCTCTTGAAATAGATTCGTCCTCGAATCCGAACCCGGATCATAGATAGTTATGACAAAATCAATTGGACGATGATATTGAAATATAAAAGAATCATACTTGACCACTTGTACCTGCGATGAAAAAGCATAAACAATAGAGAAAATGTTATGGAAAAACTTCACTACCACATCTACTTTCTTTTCACCAGCTCTCACAGCTTCATCATCACTCATGGCCACTATCTCAACCATACTTGCAAAGACCTCCTCACACACCTGGTCAACTTCACTATGTTTTTCAACCTCAAAGCACACTACCTCACAAGTGTTTACTCCCTCAATGCTCACGGTCTCACAAGCATTTTCACTCACCATGTCACTTATAACACAATTCACAACATTCAAGGCCTCACAAGTGTTTTCATTCGCTATGCACTCAACATCACAAGTGCTTCTCACTTCATTACAAACAACTTAATAGTTTTTGGTGTTGAGTACTCTCTTCATTCACTGCATATTTAGTTACCTTCCAAGTCTTTTTCCATTTCTCATAAGATCTTCTATAATCACTCATAATATCTTGGATATCACTTTTGAAAGTATCCAAAACCTCGATCTTATCATCAATAGTTAAACTTGGACCTGCCATCTCAACACTAAACAAACATATCAGAAATAATAAAAAGCAAAACAAATATGTAAATCCTCACAATCTCACGTGTTTACACTCGAATGATATCACTCCACTCGTGTTTGCACTCTATTGGCTTTTACCCGATATTGTGCTCACAATCACTGCCTTTTACCACTCTTGAGTTCTTCCTCAATCAATTACAAATCAACTCAATTCCCAGAATGGTCAACTAAGGTGTAGTCCACAAGCTAGCAGAAACACAAAGAACCAATAATGTATATAGTGCAGGTGGAATAATGCGAATAAGAATAGTAATCACGAAGACTCAATCAAAGAGACTTAGCTAGTAGAGTGCACGGAATAAGAAAAAAGACGAGTTAGCTAAATGCGCAAACAAACAAGCAAGCACTCAATGTGACAATTAGCCAATCTTGTGATCACTCGCTATTGTTTTTGTCTCACTCTTTTCTTTTCTTTTCTTTTTTTCCTCTTTTTTTAACTCTTTTTTTTCACTCTTTTCTTTTGTCTCTCACACTCAAAGTGTATACAAAGCCAATGAAATACAATGCAAATAATAAGATTACCACATTCGGTAATTTTCAAGTATATCCTTAGCACTTGCAATACATGTAAATACAACTCAAATGGCAATGTAACTCATATAATCAATTCGGCAATGTGGTAATGTCTACCTTTCAACTTGCAAATGAGTATAAATGATCTAGTTACAATGTAACTAACTCAATTTCCAATTCAGCCAAGTCAAATTACAAGCTAAGTAAATAGTTTTTGTAAGCAACTAGGTGATGCAGCTACTTGCCTCTTCAAGCACCTTAAAAACAAATGATTACACACAAGTTCCCATGTCAAGCTAATGATGAATTTATTGCCTCTTCACTTATAATAACAATATTTCAAGAGGTTGGCAGTATAGATACTTACTTGCTTACTGGATTACACACGAATTTATGCAAATTTGTTGCACTCAACCTTGCTTCACTTGATTCTTCAACATTAACAACACAAATCAGCAAGATAACAATGATACAACTCACTCCAATCACCAAATTTGGTGCATTCAGATTTGTTTCATCAATTACACATTCACATTCATCAATAATGCACTCAATCTTTCTTTCTTTTCACTAAAACTCACAAGATTGTGCTAACTTCACAAGAATGCAAACAAGTAAGCTCACGTAAATGCCAAGATGAATGATGTCAATTCTGATTTTTGCAAAGTTGATATGAATAATACCTATGGAAACAACTCTAATTGCATAGTATTCAACAATAGCAAGACAAGATATATCAATAAATCTCACTAGGTCGAATCTGATCTGATTCTTTTTTTTGATTTTTGAAACTAATAACTTAATAACAATGTTAAACACGTCCTAGTAACATAAAAAACAACTAAACACTTGATTGAAGCAAAGAAAACAAAAGCCCCAATTTTGACCTAAGTAGCCAAAGCTTAACTCAAGAAATACTCAAAATTAGCACAAACTACTAAGGACAGATTGTTATTCATGCAACAAGGATCACAAATCTGCAAGAAACAACAAAGAACACACAAGAACACCAATGGCCGAAACTTGAGGACAAATTCATTAATGGCCGAAATCAACATCAACAACAAAAACAAAGATGAATACAAGATTAAACAACACAAAGGATAGGAAATCAGACCTCAGAACCCTAAGCTCATGATACCAAATGACAAGAACTCACTTGGGTTGGAAACCAAGCAAACCCCCAAGCATCTTTCTCAAAACCCCAAGAACTTTGAATACTGATTTTGTAGGAACAAAACCCAACCAAGATCAGCCCCTAACCACCATGAAACTCACGTCCATTATAACCACAAGCATGAAATCAGATTGTATTTTGCTAGCAATGGAGACGCCACTAAGTTGCCAAGCTTAGATAAGTCAATTTGAACTTGAAAAGGGGAATCCCTCCCTCAACAAGGTTTTGGCCATAGCCATGGAAAGCTCAAGCTTTTCTCTCTTTCAAAATTCTGTATATTACGTTGGTTATCCAAAAATACAAAGAAGAGTCATATAATAAGGGCTACAAAAGGGTAAAAAGGCTAAAATGACCCTAGAGCTAAAATTACCAAAAGCCCTAAGTCAAGCACCTCAACCACGACCATTAAGGTCCTTTTGCACCTAAATAAACTTAAAACAAAGATTAGAAGCTAATCTCACTTAAGCTAATTAAGGTGCTTACATGCTATAGTAAATTGACGTGCTTCCGGCTAAGTACAAATCTAAGCATAATTAAGCCTAATGGCATAGTCAACCATGCTAATTACTTCATAAATAAAGTCAAAATGTCGAGCACAAATGACAAAAATGCCCCCATTTGGCCGAATTCAACATAGTCCCAAAATGGGTGAAATCGGGTCAAAAGGGTGCTGGTGCTGAAGCTGCTCTGCTATGCTTCAGTCTGAGCTGATCTGGGTCAAATGAAATAGCTTGGGGACCTCTCTGGTTATGCCCATATGTGTCTCTGGTGTGCACTTGACTTGGTTGCTGCAACTGGTCACATAGCTCTAAGCTAGTCCCGCAAAGGCCTCTCTGATCTTCTTTGCTCTTTGACGTGTGATTGGACCTGTTGGCAACTGCATGGGTTCCTCTAAGTTTTTAGCTGCATCCTGTAATGTCTCTGGTGTGGTTGGACTCATGTCAAAATATATCAAAAACTGCCCCAAAACTGCACCTAAAAAACAGCCCAAACCAGTCCAAACAACCCGTAAAACATTAGCCTAAATTACCAAAAACAGTGACCAGAAAGTACAACATAAACATCAGTGAAACGGAGTGAAAACAGCAGCCCAGACAACGAAACAGCGAGGAAAAACGTTGGATTAGTGAACCAGAAAAGTTGCAGAGCATTCTCCCTTCCGACGGCCGTGTAACGCGCTTTCGAGAGACGACAAAAGAGGTTAGACCTAAGGGCATCTTCTTTATTTATTATCTTTCGTTTCTTTTATTTACTTTAATATATTATCGCATGGGAGTCGTTTGTTGAGGCATGATATGAATTCCGGATGAACGGAATGCGTGTTCTCTTTTGTGGTATATCGGATGGAAACCCGGACGTAAATTCCGTAGCTGAATCCGAATGGATGGTAATGCGGTCTACACTCGGGATACAATGCCACGTACTACTTAAGAGACACATGTATTTCGTTTCATCCAAACATGTATGCGAGCATGATTTAGTCTAGTATGTTATTTATTTTTTAAGCATGATTTAGTTGTTTATTTCTAAGCATGATTAGTTATTTATTTTGCATTTAGAATTTGCATTATGTTTATGTTGTTATTTGTTTTCCGCATTATATAATTGAAGTATGTTCATGAGATTGCCGTGTGTTGTCGTGTGTTATGATGACTTACTTTCCAAGCATGCAAACTTAGACATAGGATTTGTCTTTATAAACATGAACTAGATATAGGATGTTCTTGAGCATGTTGCGTAGATTCGGTTAAGATATTGTACAAATCACATCATTACAAGTGGCATAAGTAATGGACCATTCCGAACCCAACGGTTTGAGGTCTTCCCTTGCGAGGGGTGAGTGCGGCCTTAAACCTTTATCCTGGTTCACACTGGTGGCGACTCCATGTTATTTCTCCAGTTTAGTTCCTCTGTGGACTACTCCGTACTCCCAACTAGGCCGCGAGCCTAGAACAGCGTCGCCGATTTCTGTGTCATACACTTATAAAAATAATATGGATTAATTTTATTTATTATATATTTATTTACATCAACAACGGCATAACCAAAATCCTTAAAGTGATTTTGGAAGAAAATTATAAATTTCAGTCACATGAATGCTTACATGTATACGTGTCATTTTTGGGTCAATGACCCAATTGTCATTTCACACCAGGCCCATATATTAGAAAAACGAGGTAACCCATTGGTTTTCCAACAAATCTCTAACCGAAAAATGTCTCTTCATAATAAATTATTCTCCACGTGATTAGATGTTTTGGGCACCGAAAGGTTAAGCATTTAATATGATAGTGGGACTCACCACTATAAATGTAATACATGTTTCAACTAAATATATTCTTAAGCCTATAAAAGGATTCAGAACTCAGAGTTACGATTCATTCCAGCTTTGGCACTCATACTAGATCTCTCAAAACATATCGTCCACCGACCTCACGACAGTCACGGTAGTCAAGGTAACCTTAAACCTTGTTTTTGCCTTGTTTTCTGCTCGTCTTCACCACTTGAGGGCCAGAGTGCCTACGGCACCACCACTCTGGTAGGTAAAAACTCTCAGCGCTCTCTACCTTTGTTTTGCTGGATCGCTAATGTCCTATCATGCAAATATTGATTGTGGACCCAAGGTGAAATCCAGCATCTATAATTTGGTGCCCACCGTGGGGCCCAATAATTTATACCAAATAAAGATCTCTTAGTCTACGATCCTCTCAAGATAACGTTTCACATGGCTTCTGGCAATGAACAAACACCAGACCCCGTGGTCACACAGTTGGCCATTCTACAAGAACGGTTACAAGCATAGGATGAAGAGAACAATGCCATGTGAAGCACCAACACAAACCTCCAAAACAATTAGAGCAAATTGGCTTAACCTCCCAGCAGCGTGAAACCCAGATCGCCCCAACGTCCCCTCCATCCAAACTAATCTCTTAGGGGATTCAACAACGTGGGTAGCGACGGTCCGCCATTAAACAATTATCCTCAAGGCTACTAGACAGGTCACCATACCCCTCCCACTAATAGAGCACAATGAGTTGCCTCCGCCATGCGTAAAGAAATGCACGAGTTCAAAGACACAATTCTTTCTAGCCTACATGGGGTGAGACTACCAATGAGGAAAATTCGGACCGGGATAATCTCGGACACTCTTTTTCTGGTGACCATTACTTCTGTTCAACTCCTACGGAAGTTCAGCCCCTCGGACATGAAGTCATATAATGGGTCTACGGACCCAGATAATCATGTTGTCCACTACAAGTACAAGATGATGTCTACGGCCCTAGCTCCACATCAGTGGGAGGCTGGAATGTGTAAAGGATTTAGAGAGACATTAGCGGGCCCAACCTTCACTTGGTTCATTAACCTTCCATACCGGTCCGTCGGGTCGTATCAAGAACTATCAGAAAAGTTTGTGGAGCACTTTGCGAGCTCTTGCAAACTCGAAAAAACCAAAGACGACCTCAACGAGATCCAATAAGGAAATGGAGAATTCGTTCGAAGCTACGTCACTCGTTTCAACAATGAGAGAATTTCAATCCAAGATCTCCACCAGCCGATAGCAGTAGAAGCTTTCAGAAACGGCATGCTCGTGGAAAGTGTGCTTTATAAGAAGCTAACAAAGTTTCGATGCTACACTATGGATCAGGCCATGGCCCGAGCTCAAGTGGAGATCACATGAGAGGAAGATAAAATGAACAAGAAGAGAGAGTTCCTCTAGCCATCTCAATGATAGAACCTCAAATCCTCTCAAACGACCCATAAAATTCATTGGCAAAGCTCCACAGCCAGTAGACAGAATGACTCATCACAGGAGTGAACACTGCCCTCTTAACCGAGATTTTGATCGTTGACCCCTACCTTTTAGGGTCCAGGACATGATGTCACCAAATAGGCTAAGACTCACAGACTATAACTTCACTGTTTCCCCATGAGAACTTGTTTCAGTCCTGAAAAAGATGGGAAACGAAGTGAAGTGACCCCACGCTCCAGAGACAGATCTTTAAGAAAAGACACAACCAAATGGTGAGAGTTCCACTAGGACTATGGCCATATGACAGCTGACTACGTTGCCCTGAGGTTAGAAGTTCTGGAGCTACTAAACAAAGGGTTTCTGAAATACCTACTGGTGGAAAAGGGCAAGGCTACAATGGTCTGACAAGATGAAAGAAATGAACGGGAAGAAGGCCCTCCACTTTCGCCTCCAATTAACAATACAGTAAACTTTATCTCAGACGGATATGAAGTCAGCGAAGTTTCTTACTTAGTCGCCAAATGACATACAAGAGTAGCTACAGCCGGGATTTCTTAATCTACAATGTCGATCGAATTAATGTTTACCAATCTAGCCATAGGATTCACTGAAGACATCAGCTCAAGTCGGATGAACCCTTATCATGATGCCCTAGTAATCTCCTTACAGGTTGTTAACTTCATGATCAAGCAGATATTGGTTGACACTGGATCTTCAGCCAATATCATCTTCAATGCTGCCCTAACAGACATGGTCACAGATTTAGACAAGATCAATCGACGGTCGACAATACTGGTTGGTTTCAATGGGGAATAAAAGTTTACTTCGGGGGAAATATCGCTCCCAGTCTACACCAGAGGAGTCAACACGCTTTGGGCGTGTGGGCTTTCATGGGTTGCAGGGGTTTGGTTTGAAATAGCGGCTGACCGAATTCGAGGCGGGCTAGTGAGTCCGAACCCGATGAGGGGTTAATTTTGGAGGTTTTTCCTTTCGGCATTCATTTCCCGCGACTTCCGCAACTTTTTAGGTGGTGCCTCCATACGAGGCTCATCATCGGGCTAATGCAAAAATACAGTATCTACACCCACATGTCTATACGAGTTTCCAAAACTGATGATACATCGAGTTAAACCATTGGAACTCCAATTCCAATATATGACATGTGCTAGTCTTCTAGGTTATAGGAATTCGACCGCATTCCAAAACCAACGACTCGGAATATTTACTTTAAGAATAGTTTACACCTAGTATCAAAACTATTCTCAGGTCGATGTCATTCTTAGTATATCTATACATCAATCTAATACGCGTAATGACAATACCATTATAAGGTATGAAATGAAAAATATAGTTATTTTATTAATAAATAATAAAATGTACAATTAGGATTGGCACTCCAAGCACCAACTCCATCATACCTTTCATTCGGTGCCTCATTTTCCCGCCTAAAGACGCCTCAAAACTCTCGCTTAGGCTATAGTATTAATTGAGTGAAGGTGCAGATACATCAATGTCCATTTCATGAAGCCTAATTGAGGCCCAACCAGTAAAAACATGCAAACTTAATTGTCCATTGGGGACAATCTAAAAGGAATGAAATATGATAACTTGGAAGAAAATAGCCTTCCACAAAGATCATAAATCTTCATATTCCCTAAACGACGAATGAAGATACTTGCTCGTCTCAAACTACATGGAACAATATCCATTAACTTCTAATTATCCCAGACGACAATAAAGCGTCCTCAACATGTAGCATCTGTTCCAATTTTCCCAATTGACAGAGAAAGATGTGCATCCATAACAAGGAGATATCCCTTTGATCCAGACGACATAGAAGACTCTCATGGACCTCTTTAAGACCAGTCGGCTGGAGATTATCCTAGACCTTTATCTGGTCCATTCGACGGGAACATTCTCTATGGCTTATGTCGAATGAAAATCAAGACCTTGACCTTCATATGGTCCAGACGACATAGAAGACTCCCATGAACCTCTTCAAGACCAGTCGGCTAGAGATTACCTTGGGCATTCATCTAGTCCAGTCGAATGGAATATTCCTCATGGCTCATGTCGAGTCAAGATCAAGACCTGGACCTTCATCTGTTCCAAGTGACATAGAAGACTCTTTTGGACCTCCTCAGTACCAGTCGATTGAAGATTACCATGGGCCTTCATATGGTTCGGTCGACGGGAACATTCCCCATGGCTCATGTCGAGTCAAGATCAAGACCTAGACCTTCATCTGGTCTAGGTGATATGAAAGACACCCATTGACCTCCTCAAGACCAGTCGACTGAAGATTACCCTCAGCCTTCATCTGGTCCAGTTGATCGGAACATTCCCCATGACCCATATCGAGTCAAGATAAAAACCTAGACCTTCATCTGATCCAGGCGACATAGAAGACTCCCCTAGACCTCATCAGGACCAGTTGACTGGAGATTACCCTGGGCCTACATCTGGTCCAGTCGACGAGAACATTCCCATGGCTCATGTCGAGTTAAGATCAAGAGCTGAACCTTTATCTTATCCAGCGACATAGAAGACTCCCCTAGATTTACTCAGGACCAGTCGACTGAAGATTACCTTGGGCCTTCATATGATCTAGTCGATGGGAACACTCCCCATGACTCATATCGAGTTAAGATCAAGACCTGGACCTTCATCTGATCCATGCGACATAGAAGACTCCACTGGACCTACTCAGGACCAGTCGATTGGAGATAATCCTGGGCCTTCATCCGGTCCAGTCGACAAGGTCATTCCTATAGCTCATGACAATCTCCAGATCATCATCATATCTGGTCAACTGAGGATCATCCCGGATATCTATTTACTGAAACAGATATGGCCTCTGATGGGTCCAAGCGACATCAACGTCCAGGTACGCACTCATGAAATCCCATACGACATACTCGAATACTCTCCAAGCCAAAGGCTCATTGACTAGAGTAGGGGACAAACTATACGAGCCAATTTTAGGCTTTGACCTAATTGTCATTTCACATCAGGCTAATTTATTAGAAAAGCCCACGAGCTAACCCATTGGCTTTCCAACAAATCTCTAACCGGAAAATATCTCTTCATAATTAATTATTCTCCACATGATTAATTATTTTGGACACCGAAAATTAAGCATTTAACATGATAGTGGGACCCACCGTCATAAATGTAATATCTATTTCAGCAAAGGCTATTCCTAAGCTTATAAAAGGATTCAGAACTTAGAGTTACGATTCATTCCAGCTTTGGCACTCATACTAGACCTCTCAAAGCATATCGTCCTTTAAACACATGCTCACCGCTCTCACATCAATCTACGGAGGTCAAGGTAACCTCAAACCTTGTTCTTCCCTTGTTTTATGCTCATCTTCACCACTGACTTGAGCGTCGGAGTGCCAACGACAACCACCACACTGGTGGTTAGAAACTCTCAGCTCTCTCTATCTTTGTTTTGCAAGATCGCTAGTGCCCCATCATATAATTCTCGATTGTGGACTGAAGATGAAATCCAGAGTCTACAACACGTTAACCCCAAAATCTTACAAGACATACTAAATTTTATCTACGTCGGGCGAGTACTAGCAGATTTACGGGTTTATAGGAAAATTGCCAACCCTATCTCTATCAGATCCAATTTCCAAATTTAGTTTTACTATTTTTGGGAATTAATTTTATGTTTTTCACTTTTTGCAATAATAATTTCCTCCCAATCTCCATTATTAAGTTCCCATTCTCATTTCAAGTGTTCTATTTTTGAATAGGGGTGTCCAAGATCTATCCGGTCAGGCTAGGAATGATAATTTTTCCCGTCCCATCTCAACAAGATTCCGTCCCGTTTGGGACGTGATTTGGGATAAAAAAAAAATACGTCCCGTTTTTAAAATGGGATGAGACGAGAAACTTGTCTATAAAAATTAAATGGGATGAGACAAGACAACGAAATGTGATAGAATTTAGCGGGATGAGACGATATTTAATAGAATGAGTAAGGACTTAACGGGATACGGGACGAGACCAGAATGATTTTTGTCCAGGTTTAATGGATTGGGACAGGACTGAGATAATTTTTCTTCCCGATTTCATAAATGGGACTGGATCGAGGTTGAAAAATCCCGTCTCGTTTCAGTCCATTGCCATCCCTAGGTTCGACCAGGTTTGGTAAGAAAAGTGTGTACTCGATAAAGCTTAGTTATAAATAGTAATAATAATTAATTAAATTGATCTATTTTTAATTTTAAATACGTATATTTATAAATATTTTTTAAAGGCTTAATACAACATCCTTTAAAAACATTTTAAAAATTATTTTTTTCAAAAATAATAATAAAAAAAATCATTTTCTAAAAGTTTAAGCTCGGCGAAGCTAAAGCATGTCTGACCCGAATTTTTACCGTCCATACTTTAGAGTATATAAATGTGTTTATATTATTACTTTTATAGATGACTCACATATGATATGACAACCATAATGTTAAAATTAACCTCATGAGTTATTTGTTTTGTATGATTTATTTTTCAGTAACTTATTTTAGCCTAGATTCTTAATAAAAAAAGGGTTCGTTATTATTTTGTATGATTTATTTTTTAGTAATTTATCTTAGCCTAGATTCTTAATAAAGAGGGTTCGTTGTGAAAGTTTTATATTTGGTGATTTTTTTTTGGAAATGTTAGAAATTTCATCGTTAAATCATCTGATCCAAGCTTAAGCAGACCAGAGTAAGTAAAAACTTCGACTGCCCTAGACTCTTACAAGAAATGTACCCATGAACTCGAACTCATGACATAACAATCAATTCCTAAAGTATTTGATATCAAGCCACACCCCCTTAGGCTTATATATTAGATGACATAATAATTCATTAACAACAAAAAAAAAAATGATTGGTATATTATTAGCATCTAATATATTGAGTCCCCAAGGGGCGTGGCTTGGTGGTGTAGGACTTATGATCTCACATTGAGATATTGAGTTCGAATCCAGAGAGTGTGTTTTTTTGTAAGAGCCTGGGACAGCCAGGGGTTTTATCTGCTCCGCTTAAGCTAGAAAGATGTGATTTAACGGCGGGGTTTCCAACGATTCCAAAAAAAAAACTAATATATTGATAAAGATGTTCAGTGTGATAATACTGAAAAAGTAATTATAATTGCATGTTTTTTTAAATTATTGTGTATTTATCCTAATCTATTATTATTTATAAAAGCTGAAAAAGGGATTGTTCTCCTTAGTCTTAAGATAAATGGTGAGCTCTCCTTATTTGGGGGAAATGTATTGAACTAATAAATTTTAGTTGAGTTGAAATTAAATGTAGAAGGTGTGGAATGTGTGTCTTGTGATGTTTGATTCAATGCATGTAAGATTTTTGATAACACACTAAACATTATATCTTCATATAACTCTCGTTATCTTGTAAGAAATTATGACCAATTACGTATCTATTGATTATCTATTTAATTTACTTTATGTATAGTTATTTGTATTTGCACACACTTGATAATATATTTTTCTTTCTTTAATTTTTTTTTTATATCTAAAATGCTCCAACATTTTATTTTTTCTTATGGAATTTTACATATAATTCTAATTTACTTGGCAAACTCTTGTGTAGAGATAATAATTTTTCTCGTCCCGTCTCATCCAAACGGGATCCCATCCCGTTTAGTATGGGATTTAATACACATTTTTATGTACAATTTTAAAAAAAGGATGGGAAGAGACAAAAAATTTATCCCGAAAACTCAAACGGGACGGAACGAGACAACGAAATAGGATGAGATTTAATGGGATTTTGTACGGGATCGAAAATTTTCTGTGTGATGAGTGTTTGCTTCTTCGTAGTGCTTTTAGGTAGTAACTCAGGCTTATATTCTTGTGAATTCCAATTCATCCATAAGGTAATCTTTAGTTCTTTTCTATATAAATTACTTGTTAAGTATTTTTTTATGCCAAAAATAAATGGTTGTCACCGATTACATAATTGTTCTAGGGCTTGATACTAATTCCACATTATTTTAATTTTTTTTGGCTTTGTTGGAAGATGTTTTGATGAAGAACAATAATCATCCATTCGATGGAGTATTATGGAAACACCAGTTTGTATGGTAGAGTCCGTATAGCTTGTATACATATTTTATGAAAGGTTCATCTGAATTTTTGAATTTTTATCTTAATTTTGTTTAATAATATTATTAATATCACTTTTATCTTTCATTTGTGTTCACGTTCATATTTGTCATCAAGATTCAATAGTGATTTATCATCTTTAGATTTTATATTCCAATGAAGTAGAAATTTAGGTAAGAAAAATAAATTATTTATTAATGAAATTAAATCCATTTAAGATATAATTTATTCAAAATAACCCACCCATTGCGCAGATTTCCAAACTAATTTTATTAAAAGTGGGTTATGGAGTTCTTTCATAAAACACTTGTAATAAAAAAATTTGTGCAAGCAGTTTGATAGTAGCCATATAATATCAATTTATGTCTCTTTTGTAAACATGTGGTTGTTGCAAAATTTCAATGCTTTTAATGTTCATATTTCATGAATGTTCATTAGGTCGGGTCAAATCACGATCCGGCTCGGGTGGGTTCTAAAAAAAATTATAAAATTTCGGATTGACCCGATCCGATCTGATTTTTGCGGGTCGATTCACGGGTTTGATTATGCAATCCGACCCGATTCGAAATTTTTTTCATTAGTTTTCTAAATTTTTTATTATTTTTTAAAATTTTTACTATTATTTCAGTTGTTTATTATTTTTTTTATCTTGAAATTTTATATGTTTGACAAGTTTTGAGATATGAAATAGTTAGTATTTATGTCGAAAAATAATTAATAAAAAACTTTTTTTTCCGCCAAGTCGACCCGACTCTCACGAGTTTGCAAACTCAATTTTCGGATTCGGACTTATCAACCCGCGTGACCTGACCCGATAAAAATTTTAAAAAATATAATCCTATTTTACCCGTGAACCCCTACTTCATGGAACAAAAATAGACTACAAAACCTCATAAAAAATTAAAGGAACAGTTTGTTCAATTAAAAATTGAACCTAAAATATCTGCAG
The DNA here is from genome assembly GCA_019454045.1 of Zanthoxylum bungeanum. Classification (NCBI taxonomy): domain Eukaryota; kingdom Viridiplantae; phylum Streptophyta; class Magnoliopsida; order Sapindales; family Rutaceae; genus Zanthoxylum; species Zanthoxylum bungeanum. The sequence goes on along the minus strand of SKCR01036449.1, from coordinate 4,633 downwards.
GTGGGTAGTTCTGTTAACTCCCATTGTTTCTCTATATGTATAATGTCTAATCCTTCCTTGGTTGCTGTCTGAAAGTGTCTCTCTCTTTTTACAGTGTGAGCAGTTACCAGCTAACTCTACAAAAAAATCAAAACCAAACCAAACAAAACAAAAACATGATCCGTCTTTCTTCACACTCACCTCTTCATTCCTTTTTTGTCTTGTCCTTAGCCCCTCACCCAGAAAAAAAAAAAAAACAAAAAAAAAAAAAATCACATTTCTCTCTATTTTTACAATACCCATTTTGCTTCTTTGGTTTTATATCACCCCAGAATCTATTATCCGGAACAAAAATTCAATTTTTCATTTTACCTAAGATGAAGCTCTTTTTTTTTTTGGATTCTTTTTTAGCTATATTTTGGCGTTTCAGCTAAGTTTTGCTGAAAGGTTGTTCTTGGTGTTGGTTAGGATTGGTTAAGATTGAATGGATTTTGGAAAGCTTCAATTGTTTATTTGGTTATGTGTTGTAGTTCTTGTTTCGAAAATTGAATCTTTGTATTCATACAGACAGGCTGTTATGAACTGTACGGACACAACTAGGCTATGCACATCGTTTTTGGCTTATGAAATGCAACCAAACCAGACTTTTTCAGTGATCCAAAGCATGTTTGATGTGTTACAAGAAGATGTGACTGTGGAAGGAAATGGGAAAAATTACATTTTTATCAAGAAAAACTGTTCTTGTTTGTCAACAACTAGGAATTACGTGAGTAACACTACATTTACAGTGAAATCTAGTGATGGGTATGTTTATGATGTGGTTGTAAATGCATATGATGGGCTTGCTATCTTGGATAACAATACGAGAATGGCTAGAGCTGGGGCAGTGGTGTCATTGAGGCTGTTTTGTGGGTGTTCAAGTGGGCCGTGGAATTACTTGATGAGTTATGTAATGAAAGATGGGGATACTGTGCAATCTTTGGCTAGCAGATTTGGTGTTACTATGGATAGTATTGAGCAAGTGAACGGGATTGTGAATCCTAATAATGTCACTGTTGCTGATCTGTTCTACATTCCATTGAATTCAGGTTGGTTGTAATCTTACATCTTTTTTTTTTTTGGTTGCTTGAGGGAGTTCAATGATTGTGTATGTAAAAAAAAAAAAAAAAAAAGCTTGGTTTGACTTTTGGTTTGAAATGCGGAAGATTGGGATATTGAGTGGTGTTACTGATGGGAAATATGATATTTTGCTGGACATTCTACATTTTCACACAATGTTAATTTCACATTACTTTTGAAGAATTCTATGATTTCTTTTAGTTGAACGAAAGGGAGAGGAGAAATTTTAATTAAATATATGATTGATTCAAAAGGATGGGAGGGGAGAGTTTTTAATTAGATATATGTTTGGTTCAAGAAGGGAGGGGAGAGATTTTAAAACTAATTTACTATTTTATCCTTATAACTTGCTATAAATAAAATTAAAACAATATAAGTAGGGATAATTTAGTCATTGTATTTAAAATTTTAATTCATCACTTTCTCTCCCCTCCAAAACCCCCCACTTTTGAAGGGGAGCTAAAATTGGCTTAGGAGTGATTTTCCTCCCCTCCACTCCCCTCCAAAAAATTGAACTAAACAAATATAATTTAAAATAATCCCTCCCCTCCCCTCCAAAACCCCCAACCAAACACACTCTAAAGAAGTAAAAGCTCTGAAAATAAGTTCTATGGACTTGAGTGTGATATCCTTAGTAAGCATTTCATTGAATTAGAAATGCCTAGGACTTTGTCGAGAAAAAAACTTGTCAGTAATGAAGATCGGTAATGAAGGTATGCTAAGAAAATAGAAATTGAGGAAGTACTAATAGCTGGCACATCTCGGTTTCTGCTGTGCCTAGAAAAGGGGAAAGAAGAGAAAAATAAAAAGAAAAGAATTCGCTGCTATGCATTCTTTCATTGATTGCCTTAGTTTCCAGACTTGGTTGATTTTCTTCATTTCTTGTTAGCTGTGCTAGTTCAGTAGATCATTTTCCTAATCATACTTTATTAGGATTTCTGATTTCTAGCAGCTTTTTTATTTATCAAATTAACAGTTTATGTTATATTGTAGTTCCTGGTGAGCCGTATACTGTGGAAAATGACACTCTTCCTCCTCCAGCTCCAGCACCTTCTGTCAATGATTTTCCTGGTATTTATGGTACAAATTTTCACTAAACATTTAAATGTTTCTCGGCCTAGGACTAGAATTGGTTTAGTGGTGGTGTTATTGACTGGACTTGATAGAAGTTAAATGTCGTATGAGAGCTGCAATATTATAGGACCAATAACAATGTCGGCTAAATGTATATGGAGCTTCATTAAGCTAAAATGTTACTGAGATCTATGTAGTCAAGTTTGCATTGCTTATCTTTGAGCTATTGGAAATCTCTTTCACGTAAACTGAATAGAAAGAAAACAGAGTTCTATACTTCCATCTCAGCACGTCCGTTTTTTCTTCCTTTGATTTTTCCATTCTTCCCAAACTAGCACAAACATAATGACCTACTACCTAATTATTTGCAGCAAGACAAGTGAATCACAAGGCTCACATACCATACAGATGGATCATAGGAGGTTTAGGGGTTGGGCTTGGTATAATGATATTTAGCATAGCCGTTTGTATTTGCTTGAGGTCATCAAGCTGCTTTAAAGAAGCCCGAGGAAATAGTACCAAAGATCCTGTTGTCAAGAGTTCTCATAAGTTTCATATCCTTCGGAAACCAAGTTTTTGTTGTGGTTCTGGAAGATACATCTGCTGCAGTACTGGTGATTATAAACAGACCACTGGTGAAGTTAGCAACCCTCCAATTGCCATTCCCAAAGGTAATGTAGTGTTCAAACTATTGATTAATGCAGAATTCCTAAATTTCCATTTTTTCAAGGTTTAATTATTTACAAGTTGTTGCCTAAAGGCACATAACTACTCAAGTTTTCTTAAGTCACAACACACAAATAATTGCTTGTCACACGATTCTTTTCCTTCAGTATCATGAACTTGTAGATGCTGGGAGAAAGCTTCTGTTTTAGAAGTAATTTAAATGACATTATCAATGGAATAGTGTCTAAATAAATTTATACCTTTTTTTGGGTGGTGTTCACTAATGGTTGGTGGCAGTGTCGGAGCCACTAAGAGGCAAGTGGAGACGAAGAATATTTGGTAAAATCTGTCCTATAAATTAATGGAAAATCTGGATTGTTAATGAGATAATTTTGATTTGCCCCCTCTAAAATGAAGATTATCTACCACTTTTGTGAAAATCAAAATTTCCCCCACTGAATCAATTTTCTGGCTAAGCCATTAGTTGATGGAATCTTTCTTGATGAGTTGCCAATAAGTCAAAGTAAGGCTCCCCTTCGTTTTGATATATATATACACATTTCCAAACCCGATATAGTGAATTCACCTAGTTTTTTTTTTTTTTTTTTTTAATGTAAAAGTTCATATTCAAAGAGAAATTTCAGTGGATACCTAATAACAGTATCATGTGGTTAAAACCAATCATTAGCAATTATCACATTTACTACTTTTCTGTCCCTTGTCAAACTGTATGATGGTTTACATTTCAATTTTTTTGAGCTCGGTATGCTTGAGTTGATAATGTTCATATATTCATGCAGCTCTTGGGACTGATGTATTTGAAATGGAGAAGCCAATAGTTTTCACATATGATGAAATTCTTTTTGCAACTGATGGCTTTTCTGATTCAAGTCTTCTTGGCCATGGAACATATGGTTCTGTGTATTATGGAAACATTCGAATCCAGGTTTGCAGCAGTTTACTTCTTTTACAAATTACATTTCTTCCATTGTGTCCTCAAAAGTTATATGAATTGGAATCCTTTCAGGAAGTTGCTATCAAAAGGATGACTGCTACAAAAACAAAAGAGTTCATGGCAGAGATGAAAATCCTGTGCAAGGTTCATCATTCTAATCTGGTAATGATCGTAGCAGTTTGAATGATTTCCAATTTTTTAAATTGTGTAGCATGTTGCTTTCAGAAGTTCAAAGCTTTTGACTCCTATCTTGGTTTTAAATTTTGTCAAGGTAGAACTGATTGGCTATGCAGCTACAGATGATGAACTCTTCCTTTATATATGAATATGCCCAAAAGGGTTCACTTAAAAGCCATTTACAAGATCCTCAGAACAAGGGTATGATTTTGCAAATGCTTTCACTAGAACTTGTTATTCTCTGTTGTTTTTGGTTGATTTGGTGTCGATTTTATTGTCTGACTGTGATATTGAGTTTCGAAGTACTGATATAACAATTACGATAAGCAAGAATCAAACTTACTCTATTGTAACTTTTCAAACACTGGAAATGCTATTTTTCTTGTACCGTGCTTGAATGTCCTTGGTCAAGAATCGGTTGGGTTGAAAAAATCTGTGTTGAATTTTCCTAAAAAATATCTGTTCTGATATTACCTAATCTGAGTTACCAATCATAACAAATCTTTTTTATCCTCCCGTGTAAAGATATTATACCCAGCCCCTTTTAAAGTATAGACAAACATCCTGTTTGATACTAAAACATATTGTGTTACTGAGCGTTGGTAATATTCAACTTGTTTGAAGGTCAAATGTCATTATCTTGGATCATGAGAGTCCAGATTG